>APFE030659044.1:202839-223078 GCA_000404065.3 Pinus taeda
GAGATACAATATGACCCAGCTATTCCACCTCTTGTACTCCAAAGAAACATTTGGATATTTTTGCATATAATTGTTTCTCCTCCAATAGTTGTAGCACCTTGTCAACATGTTCAACATGATCCTTCCAAGACTTGTTCTAGATTAGTATATCATCAAAAACGACTAACACAAATTTTATAAGGAATGGTTTGAAAATGAAATTCATCAAACCTTGAAATGTTGGAGGTGCATTGGTAAGGCCAAAAGGCATGACCAAAAATTCATAATGACCCTCATGAGTTCTAAATGATGTTTTCAAAATGTCTTCAAGCTTCGTTCTGATTTGATGATATCCTTAACGAAGATCCAACATGGTGAAGTAATTGATCCATTCAATTCATCCAGTAATTCATCAATGACAAGAATGAGAAACTTATCTTTAATAGTGAGCTTGTTGAGCTCCCTATAATCCAGACACATGTTCCATGATCTATCCTTCTTGTGCACCAATACTACTGGAGTAGAAAAAGAACTTTGACTCGGTTGAATTATACCAGCCTCCAGCATTTCTGCAGCCATATGTTCAATTTCACTCTTTTGGGCATAGGGATATCTGTATCGCCTAATGTTTGGAGTAACACTTCCAGGAATCAAATGAATAACATGATCATGATCACGAACAGGGGGGAGACCTTTCAGAGTCTCAAATACCTTGGAATGATTTTTCAAGACTTTTAGGAGATCTGGAGAAATAGATGATTGCAATGTGGAAACATCTAGAGAACATAATTGTGCAATTACACCTCTTTGTTCCTTTTTTAGAAGCTTTGTCATACCGTTAGAGTTGATTATGTTTCCTGGTTTCCCTGCAATACCCCTTAATTCAACTTCATTTCCTTCCATAGAAAATTTCATGAAAGGTTCTTGAAAAAATAAAACCTATTGTACCCAAGGATTGTAGCCATTAGACTCTTAGTACAACATCAACACCTCCCATTGGAATGGAAAGCATTGGACTAGTCAATACATATTCTCCCATAGATAGCTTGATATTATGGCACTTTCCAGAGAAATTTATTGTTCCTCCATTTGCAACCATAACTTGACACTCTAGTGCTGGATATAAGAAGCAATTCAATTCTTTCGCTACCTTACAATGAATAAAATTGTGGGTACTTCCTGAATCAATAAACACTATTACCTTTTTCTTCTTGATTTTTCCTTCTATCTTGTTGGTTTGAGGAGTGGTAATTCCCACCAATGCATTACAACATATGATCGGATTCATTTTTTCTTTATCTAGGTTTTGTTCCCAAAGTATATCCTCTTCCTTTGACCTTTCTTTCTCCTTTTTTTCTTCCTGTTCACAATCTATGCAAAATAATTTCTTCTCAACACAATTATGACCTTTAGTGTATTTGCTATCACAACTGTAAGAAATCCCCTTTGCTCTTTTTTCTTCTAATTGTTAAGGTGTCAACCTTATAGGTTGTGGAAGACTAGGGGCAACAACACTTCCATATTTATAGTTGTGAATGGTATGCTTCCTAGTTGCCATAATTCTTCTTTACACTTTACTTGCTAACCTGAATGCCTCTCTAATGAATCAGGATCCCGAAGGCGAACATCATGTTGGATATTATCCTTTAAAGTCCCTATGAACACATCAATCCTATGCTCCTATGGAATATTTTTTACCCTTATGTTCAATTTTTCGAACTCCTCAATGTGCTCCATTATTGAACCCTTTTGTTTGAGACTTATCAATTGGCGAAAAAACGTGTTGATTTTTGTATCCTCATAATGTGTTGTCAATTCTTCCATAAAAATTGCCCAAGTGATAATTTGTTTATGAGAGTAAAGCCATTGATACCATACAAACTAATTTGGTTCCAAATAAAAATTTGCAATACATACCTTTTGTGTGTTTTTCACATTATTGAGATCGAAAAATTGCTCCATCTGTAATATCCATGTTGCGGGATCCTTTCCATCAAACTTCCTCATATCAATTTTTGGAATATGGTGGGTCTTCGATCCCACGTTAGAGTATATGAAATCATGATTAACATTTCTTTTGTTCGTATCATGAGTTTCCTTTACAACCTTTTCACCATTAGTAAGTATTTCTTGTAGAAAATTTGTCAAATCTGTCTTCAAATATGCCATGTCTGTCTTCAAGTCTGTCTTCAAATATGCCATGTCTCTCTTCAAATTTGTCTTCAAATCTATCTTCAAATCATCCATATTAGCTTCCATTCCCTTTATCTTAGATTCCACGCCATTTATCTTAGCTTCTGTTAGCTTTTGTGAGCGTGACATTTGTTGCACTTGTTCTTGTAATTTTGATATTGTAGGAATTTACAGGGTAAGTTCCTCAGACAGAACACCAAAGGACACCGCTCACAAACAAATCACAGATCAATACACAAGTATTTTTGATGTGGTTAAAACACTCAAAGAGGGAAACAGTCCACGGCCTGAGCCAACGTGGCCACTTCAGGCAATTTATTAATAAAAGAATGAAAATTTGCATAAGCTTCTCTCGTGAACAATTAACCTACAAATGACCCTCCATGCTCTTTAAATAGAGATCATGGACCAATCGGGTGTTAAGCCACAGATCAAGTGTCGGTAATACCTATGAGAGAATGAACCATTGGATCACTACATATCGTGACCGTCGGATTGTAAGTTACAAAAGTATATAGTAAAGAAACACACTTTACCTAACTCTATACTAGACCAAGTTATACTTAACTATTCCTATGTGTCGGAATATCCTAACAATCCTACTGTTACCAAGTGTAACACTGATCACTCACAATGATCTCACACCCTGTAAAACTATGCAATACTCAAGGAAAATAAATTCCTTCTGTATGCATGAGTTTTGTTTATAGGAAAACTCATGCAACTAATAGTACACTGTCCCTGTCTTTAATCTCAACCGGGTCTTTCTCATAATAGATATGCATGAGTTACTAATGAGAGAATTTTCAGTTATCTGGAGTACACTAGTTGGATGCATGCATGCATTAACTAACTGAACTCACAATTAGTTCCTCAAACAATTTGGAACTAATTTAACTAGACTTAACTCAGTAAACTGAGCTAAGTAATTACAACTCAATCTTATCTCCTTATTTAAGGGATAATCTCCTTAATTTAAGGGATAACTGTTGCATGACTTCACACATACTTCTAACTTTAATTTCTCCAATTAATTAACTCAAGATGAATTAATTAATTATTTTTCAAGTAGCTGGTGAGACTAAATTTGAATTTTAATTCTCAATTTTTATTCAAGGACAAATTAAAATTGTAATATTCTTGTTGCCACATTTCAACATGTAATACTAATGCTTCCCATGTAGACTATTGTCTCTTTTTCTAGCACTTGTAGCACAAGTGCTTCAGGAGATATGAAAGCTTCCTAGAGACAACCTCTAGGTTGATTGTAGACCAATGCTTGGGACATCTTAAAGAGAGGAGTGCTTTTGGATATTATGAGTACGGATTTCTACTGCACTCCAATTGTCACGTAGTTGGAAAAGATAATTCAGGTGGGCTTGGTTCAATAGTCCTTGATCAAGGTAAACTCAAGAAAATACATGGTCTAAATTCTCAGGGGGTAAATCAGGCTGACACACAATAATAGCCAGTTTAATATTGGAGTTGTAGTAAAAGTCAAGAGGAGAAAAGAGAGGAGTGAATTCCATGCATAGGGCTAGAAACAAGACATAATCCTAAGCAACAATGTTCCGGCAAAAGTATGGAAAAGGGAGGAGATGAAAGGGCGGAAAGAGCGGAGCGCAAATTAAGGTTTCATGCCCTATACCTCATGGATACATTTATTACCAAACAACATAAGTAAATTTTTGCTTATATAGGTACTGCAGATTATATACTAACACAAGTAAATCTATCTTATACACAAGTATTGTTCACTATTTAGCAGCCTAGATACATCCACATATCAAAGAGAAACCAATAGCTTCATTACACTATTTCAGAGGAAGAAAACCTTGGAGGCCCTCTAATCTAGCCACGTCTCTGCCACATTATGCCTCATATTCTCTAGGTCAGTTCCCTATCGCTTTCGGTCTTAACAACTTTAATTATTTACTTACATGAGCGAGGAGCGATCACCCATGATGTCCATAACCAATTCTGAACACAGCTACCAACTCATCCATCCCTCTAGACTTCCTGTATAATGCTATTAAAACCATGATATGCCCAATTACATTGCTTTAATATTGTATCAGTGGTTCTCAGTATTTCCACTTTACACTTAGAAACATTGCAAATCAAGCCGGGATCTTTGGCCGCCTTTGTTTTAGCCCCTTTTCAGCATTTTCCTCCATAGGGCTAAGGGATGTGGCCAAAGGCTTGGCCTTAAGGCACTAGGGCCTTTTCTTCCTGTCTGGGGAGCCTTTTTCCTTTATAAATAGATTAACGCCAAATTCCTTTGATTTGATCAAGTGACCATGCACTAGCCTAATATATTAGAGCCCCCTTATCGATAGTTTTGAATCAGGGTTTTCACTTTGGAGTTGTGACATTTCAATTTTGTTGATCACCGATCACTGGTTATCCCTTTAGTGTTCGACCTCTAGCTCCGCCTTTTGTTTTTTATGCCTTTGTGACATCGGACCAATCCCCACATCGGAGGACCTCTATCACATGATTCAATCAAAAGTTTTAACTTAATGTAGCAATATTCCTCTACCCGCGATCATCAATTTGCGACCTCACATCATCCTTAGCCACGTGTCACCCTATTTTCCTCTCTTTGGACCCTTGAAAATGCCATATTTTCATGCCACGTGTCCTGCATACTACCATGTCATGATGATGTCATATGCCACATGGCTTTATTGGGATCAACAGTATTCTGCCATGTGGCCCTCTAGAGGAGAGAGAAAAGGCCCAACTGCCCTGGGTTTTGAGTTGAATTTCTTTGTTAATCGTAATTGTCCCTCGACCATGTTTTAACACTAACATATCACAACTTTGTGATATCACAACATTTTAGACTTGTCACCCCGCCAACACACTGTTTCATTGTTATGACTAATCGGTGGTCGCTAATCGATGAAAATTCTTTGGTGTTGCGATGTGCTTTTGGAACCTCTAATCACTGATTTGTGATATCGGTGATCGATAATCATTGATTTTCTTTGCTCTGTTTTAGGACCTCCGATATTGTGATCGATGATCTGATGAGATCTCTGACTTTCTACCAATCCTCTGATTTGCAATCGATGATGTCTCTCAAACCTTCGATGTGCTCTTATTTCTTTCCTTTCAAAGGGAACGAAACAACTTAACTTCAATTGACCATATCTTCTGATCCAAAAGTCCATTTTTGGACTTCCACATACCATTAGAAATCTTATTCAAAGAAATATCCAATGAATAGGGCCCAATTTAGCTTTCAGTTCTTTTGTGGCTTGGAAGATGAATGAAAACCTCTCTACTCTTTTGCACACTTTGGGTAGCTGAAAGCACATTTTACAGTGAGTGAAAACATTGGCTCCAACTTGGTATAGTGCCTTGCTGGCAAGGTGCCAAGAACTAGTAGATGAGTGAAATTCACCATTGGGCATGGAGTAAAAAATATGATGAACTTATACAACTGGAAAATCTCCATGGAACTTTATTTGAGGGAGCCTTTTCCTCATCAAATTGAAACGCAGAAAAATAAATTCTAACAACTGGAAATTAAATTCACAACTAGTGAGCTTATTTATGTACAACTCCTACTTAGGTACAATGCTAAATTCACCTAAGTGAGGTAAGCCCTATGATGGTACCAGGTCGACATTTGGTGTTGGACCTAATGCCTCCATTCTGCTGAAATTTAAAAATGAAAACCAACATGCGCCATGAAATATCTTTGGACAAAACTTTTGATATGTGCTCCAAACTTGATAGTTGATGCTAAACTCTTTTAATGTCCTCCATGAACCTTATAATGGGGTTGTGTTCTTGAAATTTAGTGGCTAATATGTGCACGGACCCCATAAGATATTCAAATCAAAGGTTTGACATATACCTTGGAATAAATGTATACTCTTGCAGGCCAAAGAAAGATGCTATGTAGTCAGCTACTGGATCATGGAGCTGATGAGGAAAATTGGTAGTTGTCTTCCTTTCTTGAATAGTTTCAAGGGAAGAATCTTTATGCAACAGGTAGCCACATAATTTTCTTGGCTCTTCAACTTTGTGCTCTTCTTGAATTTTTTTTTGTTGGAATCCCTCTCGCCACTTTCTTGTAAGTGGATCCCTTTGACAATCTGCGACCATCCCATCCCCCCGTGAATCATATGCATCATAAATCGGAGGAAGTTCTTGAACTTGTTCTCCAGGTGAAGGATGCGAATAATAAACTACAACCTCTTCTTTCTGTGCATCTTCCCATGACTAGGACTATTGTACTTATGCATTGCTCGACTTCCCATCGGAGTCATACTCATCATAAGAAGGAGAATCATCAAATTCGGTTGAATAGGATCTCCGAGGATTTGTTTGCAGCTTGATGACGTCTCTTTATTCTCTTTCTTGATTGATGGGTTTTGATTCTTAATGTGAGTAGATATCTTCTTGGAATGGAGTCTCATAAACTTCTTCAGCAAGGTCATTAACCTTAGGAATATTTTCAACATTAAAATGTACACAACAATCTTCAAACAAATCATTTAGTGGAGATAATCTTTTGCAATAATGATTGAATTCTATATGATTTTTTTTTAAGGAAGATATGCTTCCATGAGGTGTTGTTCTGTACCAAACTGTAACATCTTCTTCTAAAGAGTACATGAACAAGTTCATTTGTGCATCTTAAAACAAAATATCCTATTGTTCCGTGCGTTCATGAAAATATGTAAGTTGTTGGTCCAATCTTCTATTTGTGTTTCCACTAAATATAGGAAAATAGGTATTCCATTCATGAAACAAAGGGACATGATTAGGATAACTAGCAATAGAAGAAAAATCTAGAGGGACAAATTTGTTGGCCAGGAATGCAGGAATGGCCATTTTGGAAACCCCTTAGGTGAGTGATATCAAGTTCAAAGGTAGGGGAAACTTTTAGTTGTTTAGCATCAGAGCGAGTATGAGGCCTCTTGAAATTCAGGATGATAAAATAAAATTATAGATAATGGAGTCTCCAGGATGTTTATAATGAAATTCATACAGTGGAGTCGCCAAGGTGAGATATCTTCAACCCACACTTCCTTTTCTCACTTGACAGAGGGAGTGTAAAAATTTGTCGTATCCAGGGAAAAATATTCTTATTTGTTTCCCAACAACCACGCCAAAAAGATGTTGTCTCCTTTTCTAGCACCTGTAGCACAAGTGCTTCAGGAGATATGAAAGCTTCCTAGAGACAACCTCTAGGTTGATTGTACACCAAGGCCTAGAACATCTTAAAGAGAGGAGTGCTTTTGGATATTATGAGTACGAATTTCTACCGCCCTCCAATTGTTATGTAGTTGGAAAAGATAATTTAGGGGGACTTGTTTCAATAGTCCTTCATCATGGTAAACTCAAGAAAATACATGGATCTAAATGCTTAGGGGATAAATCAGGTTAATCTCAGAGAGAAATGTTTGGTTCTTGTGGCTGACAAACAATAATACACAGTTTAATATTGGAGTTGTTGTAAAAGTGAAGAGGAGAAAAGAGAGGAGGGAATTTCGTGCATAGGGATGGAAACAAGACAAAATTGTAAGAAACAATGTTCTGACAGAAGTATGGAAAGGAAGGAGATGAAAGGACAGAAAGAGTGGAGCATAAATTCAGGTTTGATGCCCTATACCTTATGGATACATTTATCACCAAACAACATAATTAAGTATGTGCTCATACAGGTACTGCAAGTTATAGACTAACACAAGTTAATCTATTTTATACATAACTATCGTTCACTATTTAGTAGCCTAGATACATCCATGAATCAGAGAGAAGCTAGAAGCTTCATTACACTATTTGAGAGGAAGAAAACATATACGAAATGAGATTTATAGAGGGAAAACATACTGCAAATTTCCATGATTGGAATCACCAAATAGTTTCATTAATCTTCAAAATGAGTCCCATTCACTAGTCCATTTACATTTAGCAATTTATAGCTCAAGTCCCTCACGAACAAGCTTCATAGAACCAAAGTAGAACCACAAAATTTGGACCCATTAGGTGCAGAATTCTAGAACATTTATTAAGTGTTTCTTCCCTGATTTTATAAGGAAAGGGAGAGCTTGAAAAACAGTTAAAGAATATCTTAGACTGAGCTCCAACTAACTCATATACTAGCTATCCAGGCATGCGAAGGCCTGCTATCCAAAAAATATTACAAAGGATTTGATTCCTCTCTTGAAAATACATAGAAATATAGAATAAATAGAAATAAAGAAAACTGAAAAATGATTGAGGAAAATATCTCCCTTTCATTTCCTTGGAGGGCTTGTAGGACAACCATGTCTCTACCACATTCTACCTCATATTCTCTCAGTCGGTTCCCTTTTGCTTTCGGTGTCAAAAAATTTAATTATTTACTTACAGGAGCCGAGAGTGATCACCCATGATGGCCATAACAGATTCTGAACATAGGTAAAAAATCATTTGTCCCTCTAGACTTCTTATATAACACTATCGAGGGCATGGAATACCCAATTACACTACCATAATAATATATCGGAGGTTCTTAGTATTGGAACTTTATACTTAGAAAAATTACAAAACAGGCGAGTTCCAGGATCTTTGGCCCCCTTTGTTTTATCCCCTTTCAATATTTTCCTCCATAGGACCGAGGATTGTGAACAAAGGCTTGGCATTAAGGTGCTAGGGACTTTTGTTCCAGTCTAGGGGGGATTTTTCCTTTGTAACTAGATTAGTGCCCGATTCCTTTAAGTTTCTCTAGCGACCATGCACTAGCCCAATATATGGGAGTCGCCTTATCAAGGGTTTCCAATCAAGGTTTTCACTCTGGAGTTGCGACATTTCAATTTTCTAATCTCTTATCACTGATTAGCCCTTTAGTTCTTAGCCTCCAGCTCCACCTTTGGTTTTTCATGCCTTTATAACCGTGGACCACTCCCACATCAGATCCCCTCTATCACAATATTTAATCAGAGGTTTTAACTTGATGCAACGATATTCCTCTACTTGCGATCGTTGATTTACGTCCTAATGTCATCCTTAGCCATGTGCCACCCTGTGAGTGGTGGCATGTGTCACCCCATTTTTCCCTCTTTGGACCATTGAAAATGCCATATTTGCATGCCACATGTCCTCCATACTACGATGTCATGATGACGTCAAACACCATGTGTCTTTATCAGGAATAGTAGTATTCCACCACGTGGTGAGTGCCAATATTGCAGTAAGAATGTTGCAACTCTTGGGCTACCAACTTTACTTTTATCAACCCTCTAGTTCGTAACAAACTTTGAAGTGTCGGCGCTATATGCACAAGTACTAGTTCTCACTGCAGGTTGTCACGTGGTCAGCCAACGTGAGATCACTAGGAGCTTAAGCCAACTTCTATAGATTTCAGAAGAAGCTCTATGTGTGATGAAAGGAAAGAAAGATTTCTCTATAGATGCTATTCTAACTACAGAAAGGAGAAATACTGGAATGTAAAGCAAAACCTAGTAAACCCTAATAAACAAGCTAATTCTACCTTTTCCAAAAACACTACAAAAACCATGAAAGAAATTCCATTACCTACTTAAGGAAGTAAACAACATCTAACCATGCTATTTCTAGAAGTAAATAAGCAAAAAAACATATTTTTGGATTTTTATGTGTTTTTATGTGAATTTAACATGCATCTAATTTATTGTGTGTGAGTGTGGTAGCGAACAGGTGGCATTAGAGGGCGGTTTTGGAGCTTGGGAGGATGTAGGATAGTGTGGATGGATTCTAGGAGGTCTTAGGTGCCCTTCTGGAGGATTTTCCCACACTTGTCCTTCAAAACAAATCCTACAGGAAAAGCTACTGGAGGACACAGGAAAACTACAGGAGGAAAATAGGGAAACTACAGGAGGCCTACAGGAGGAGGCCGAGAGCAATTTTCGCTATTTTGAGGGTGTGAGAGTGGGTGTAAAAGGTGGATGAAGGTTGGATTGAGGTGTTAGGGTACCTAAGGTCTACCATGAATCACCATGAGAGAGAAAGATGATTGGGTTTGCTCAAGGAGAGAGGAAGAAGTTCTATGAAAAATGGAGGAAACTAGGGCAGAATTGAGGTGAGGTTTGGGAGACCTATAGGGCATGGATTAGATGGAGGGTGTGATTTCTGATAAGCTATCCTACTACTCGAAGAGATCTACTGCATAGAAACTGATAGTCAACCAAGAAAATCAAGCAACCAATGAAATGAGTGCATCCTAGGAAAAACAAAGTTTTGCGTTAAAATGGCCTACACTATGATGTATGGAAGGAAATTCTGGGAAACACTGTAATAAAGGCAAGAAAGAAAAAATACTATTGCAAATCAGGAATTGAACATGATAAAGAAGATCTAAAGCAAAGGACAATTGGACTATCAACCTACTAGAGAGCTGCAAACACTAGAAGTCCTAGGAATGAGGAAAATCTATGTTTTTTGGGAGCAACAAGAGAGTCTTTGCCTCAAATCATGGTCCCAGAGGGAGGAAGAGAGGCCAAGGCACTGTTTCTAGCCTTTTGAATCCTCTCTTATCGCTGCTTAACCTACTACAAAAATCACAATTGGAAAAAAGCTATTAAATCATCAAAAGCAACCTATTCTTAACCATAAGAGAAATACATCTAACAACAAACTAATATACAAACTGAAGTATAGCATACAAATACAAGTAAAGAGAAGCTTGGATGCTTGGATTGGCCCCTAACCCAAGAGCTTCAACACTCTGAGGTAACTCAGTGCTAGCTCAAAAATGATTCCATCTTCATTATAAAAAAAAACAAGATTACATAAAACTGTCATAAAATAGTAAGCTCAAAATTTGAGCAGAGTTTACACAAGCAAAAAAAATTCAACCCTAGTGAGGCCCTAGGCCTCTCTACTTATACATCTTAAGCTACCAATAAATTCCTTAAAATCAGGGAGTCTTGGCTCCCAAAAGTCGAGATAACTATCAATCATCTTCCACTTGCTCGACTTCCTTCTAGTGCATGATTCAACTACTTGTACTCTGAGCTGAATGAAGGGTAATTCGAAGTGTGGAGAAATAAATAATGGGGATTCCCTCATATAAGTCCTCTCCTCTATCTACTTTAAGTTATTTCTGTAGTTTGACCACTAGATCCTTGACTTTGACCTCGAAATCCATCAATAATCTGCATTAAATACATGTTAGACCACATGGCATAATAACTAACTCAACTCACCCTATAAGCATAAATATAACCAGAAAATCATACAATAAGCTAAGATAATGGTTGATTTGACTAGGTTAGGAGGAAAAATGATCCCATATAAGTACCCATTTATGAGGCTCATCCTCACCCCCTACTAAAGGTGTTGCTCATCATTTGAGAAACCTAGTCAATTTCTTGGTCTTTTATGGCCCTAGTGGCCTCCCTAGCATTCTAGGCTTTTGATGTGGTCTACTCATGTTCTCCATTAAATCTTGCCTTTCTGTCTATTTCTTTCCACCGCTCCTTCTCTTCTTCTTCTCTTCTGCCTTCCAACATGCCTAATATGAGTGGAGGAATCAATTTGAGGCCAATCCAATTGACCTTCAGCCTTTGCATGGAGTGCTTGTACGTTGGCACTCTTTTCAATGCCTCCTTCAACCTCATGGGGGAATGGTATTCTCTGATCTACAAGCTGTGGGGTAAGGTGTTCCATTTTCTCATGCATGAATGCACATAGTCATCCCCAAGTAGCCTAAGAATATCTTCAAAGTGTGCAATGGCCTGTTCTTGATTGGCTAGATATTTAGGGGAAATTTGAGGGTCATTAACAAGCAGGTTGTGTGTGTTGATGAGTGCCATAGGATCTGATGGCTCAACTCTTATCATCAATGGTTCATTCTTCTCTTCTATTAACAATCTTTTCATTTTTTCTGCCCTTAATTCTTCATGGTTCATCCATGATTCCACGACCATTAATTGCAGATCCCCTAGCTTGGCATTGGGGTCCCACACATTCAGGTTTGTGAGGGCTATGTTGTGTAGATAGAACTCTGCCATCTTTTCTTTGTCCTCAGAGGTGCTTTGGTCACGCAAATCCATGAACTATCTGTAGCCTTGGAAAGGCATTATTCCTCTTTGTGCCAAAGTTTTTATTTGGAATTGAAGCCATTGGTCCTTCAGATAGAGGCCATAAGATTTGGCTGGTGTTCTGCATTATAATGCTTCTATGGATAAGCTAGCCATGTATGCCAAACGAGTCTCTTTCTCCTGTAGATTCCTCCTTAGTAATTCATTCTCTTTCTCAAGGTGGTTTCTTGTAATGGCTTCTCTGTCTCTGGGAGCACTCAATTCCTTGCCCATTTCCACAAGTTTGTCTTCCATGTGGCTAATATCCTCAACTCCTTTGGAGTTGGCTATCTACATCCACCTATGCATTCTCGCTCTCCCTTTTTCCAATTCGAAAAACAATGGAATTGTAAATTTCTACGGGATTACATTGCCTCCCTCAAGTAGTCTATAATAGGAGTCAAGATTAGGCTGGGCGTTAGGTTCTTGTAGCTCTTGTGTTTCCTCTTCACCTATGGCTGTCCTCCTATCTTTTCCTCAAGTTCTTGTGTCTCCTGTAGTTTGGACAATGTCTCCTGTAGGACTGTTTTAGCCTCTTGTAGGTCTGGTTTAGGGTCTTGTGGAATTGCCTTTCCCTTCCATGTAGAAGATCTTGCAGTCCTCCTTTAATAGGTTATGGGTGTCTTAGAAGGAGATTATTTTTCCTTGGTAGATGGTGAATCTTCAATGTTAATGGGAGTCTTTGATGAGGGCCGAGGTTTGTTGGTTTTAATTCTGGTACTCTTCCTTGCCCTGAAATACATGGAGGATTTTCTTTTCCTCTTCTGCTTCTACTTGATTAGTGTACTGAGGGTAGTGAGGGCAACGTCTTCTTCTCTTTCCAAAGTTTCATGGGACTCTTCTCTTTGCTCTGCCCTCTCTGCCTCATTTTCTCCCTCTTCCGTCTCTTTTTCCTCCTCATGCTCTATCTCTTTTTCTACTTCCTATTCTATCTCTTCAACTCTCTCCTCCTCTATTTCTTTTCTTTCCTCCTTCCTCTCTTGTTGTGCTATGTCACCACAGGCTTCATCTTCTCCTCCTTGTTGTTCTCCCTCCTCACTGATAGTAGGACTGACATCATAAGTTAATGCCTTAATGTCATCCTCAACTGTCATATTTTTGAGAACTTCCCAAGCTATAGGGATTGTAAGGGTATGGAGGGCTTCTTCTACTAGGATCTTGATTAGGCCATGGTGAATAGCTTCTGTGAATTTCCTTCTTGTACCTTGGTGCTAGAGTCAATGAGGGACTGAAGGAGAAAGTAAGGGATACTGAGCTTTTGATGTGCTGGGGTATCCATGCCATATCTCAATTCTTGGAGGATTCTGAAATGATATCCATAAACAATGTCATGCCTCCCCTCACAAGAAATGTATTTGATCGCTTGGTAGCTAACCTAATTCCAGGGATATGGTACACTAGCCCTCCTAATTCCATTTTTGTCTTCAACAAGGGTTTCATTATCTTGGAAAAATTTCCTCTTGGCAGCCTCACCAATTTTTTTCTCATCTTTACTCCAAGGTAGCCCAAGAGGAAGGGTAGTGACCCTACTGATGAATTCAAGGGTTATTTCAATGGAGAGGCCTCTAATGGTTACAGTAACATCAATTCTTATGTGAGGGACCAGAGAGAGAGAAAATACATGGGCAATTTCATCATCAAACCCTCTAAACTTCTCAAAGAAATTCATCTTGTTTACCCTTGTAAATATTTCCACCACTTGAGGATGTGAATGAAGTCTAGTGGAGTTAGTGGGTTATTTTCTCATAAACCCCCCTGTCATATTGCCTGTACTTCTTTTGAAAGACTAGATATGGAGGTGGAGACAAAGAATTTTGAGTGAAATAGAAAAATAGAGGGGACTGTTCTTAGAAAAAAAAGATTTTTTTTTTTAAATGTATTTATACCCTCTTAAAGAATCATTTTATCTTCAATTTGAGA
Organism: Pinus taeda; assembly: GCA_000404065.3. Classification (NCBI taxonomy): domain Eukaryota; kingdom Viridiplantae; phylum Streptophyta; class Pinopsida; order Pinales; family Pinaceae; genus Pinus; species Pinus taeda. Next base: position 216,999 of record APFE030659044.1, read on the forward strand.
CCAACTCTTTCATATTTTGATATTCAGTAGAGGAAATTCATGAACCCTACCTCTTTAGACTAAAATTTGTGCCAAAAATCATGTTTCCTCCCTTCAAAATGACTCACTGCCCCTCCTGTAGATTTCTTGTAGGTGCTCCTATAGAAAACCTGTAGGGCTCCTGTAGAAGATGTCGAGAGAATATGGAGGAAATAAATGGCGGATGGTGGATACAAGGCTATGGGGGCATAGGAAGACTACTGTGTGCCTAATTTACGAGGAGAAACTGAAGAAAAGGTGGTGAGAATGCGCAGGGAGGAGTGCTCATTACCTTTTATGGTTGTTTTCAGTTTGAGTGCTGGGCTGGCAAGGTGTATGTTGCCCAGATTAGGACTGTTGGTCCCCACCTGCTTGGTCATCATGACCCCTCTCATAATCATCCTCTCATTACTACATCAGAGTTAACTCTTCCTCCCACTACTTCTCCTTCGCATCTTTTTCTTGAGTTGACTGTGCGCACGTGTGGGTGAAATCTCAGTTAAGTGGAGTCAACTAAATGAAGGTGGCCAAGTTAACTGGCCACCTTTCCCTCTTTTGATTTCAACCATCTCATTTCCTTTGTATGATTCCTAATTACACAAATGTAGATAGAGGAGTGACTTAGCTACTTACCTATAATCCAAGTGTATTTGCTGCCATCGACTGTGAGGTACTGTGACTTTCTCTGCTGCATGCCTTCATTTTCCTTCATGCATGTTGTCTTTGCTTGCTAATGTGTTTTTGTGTGTTTTTGTAGGTTCTTCTTTTGCTGGAGTTGAGTTGCATGTTCCTTTTCAACCTTCAGATGTGTTGTCCCTTGCTGCTAGTGCTGGACTTCTATGGGATCAACTACTACAGGAATTCCTACAGGAGCTCCTGTAGCTGCTTCTCCCCTTGAAACTTCAGCTATTTCCCTATGCTTGGAGCTCGAGAATGATGCGAGAGGTGGAGATGAATGATCGAGGGATAGTAGGTAAGCTTCAGGTAAAGGTAATGGTGCCTTTTCCTCCTTTTATTTTTGTTTTTTTTTAAAACTGAAAATCTGTTTTTTGTGTTTTTCTTGGAAAGGAATAAAAAATAAAAAATAATAATGATGCTTGGAGTGTGATGCAGGTTTGGAAATGATGGCAAAGAGGTTTGAAGATGGTAAGAGGGATTATAGGTTCTTCATGAAGCTTTTCTTGTCCCTCAAACTGCCTGCTGTAGACACTTTTGGCTCTCTGTAATTCCTACAGGAGCCTCCTGTAAAAAAAACAGAGCCTCGTGTAGAAAACACAGTTTTGGAAGAAGAGGTATAGTGGGGTGAAAGAGATGCCAAAAATGATGGAGGAAGGTGTGGAGAAGATGAGATGGATGCTGGTATGAATGTCAGGGTCCCCTTGGCACCTTCTTCTGCTCCCTGTAGTCCTCCTACAAACCTGCAATGCAATAAAAATTCATTTTTTCTTTCTCTTTTTTTTTTTTGAAAACAACTAGGGCACCTCAGAGAGGTTTTCACCTTAATTGCCTACCCTAGGCACCTCCAAGGGAGGTTTTCACTCAGGGATATTATTCTTTTCCCTTCTTTTTTTGACATCACTGGGACAACTCAGAAGAGGTTTTCATCCCAATGATGGGACTCAAGTGCCTCATGGAGGTTTTCACTTGAGTCCTTATTTTTTCTCTTTTTTCTTCAGTGAGTGGGTGAAGTGGAAGCTAAGACATGCTCCACTACCATCACTATTTTATTCAAATATTCAATAAACTCTCACTTGGAGAACGGTTTCTTGTAGACTTTCGACCGATGTCCATTGACAAGCATGGGGATGGCTTCATCATCAATGGTTTTGATCAGAATCGAACCATTGTGATTGCATTTCTCCACTGTGTAGGGTCCCAACCATCTTGTCCTAAGCTTGCCTTTGAAATCCTTGTATCTTGAATCATAGAGTAGTGCCCAATCTCCCTCTTGGAATTGCTTCTCCTTGATATATCTGTCATGCCATATCTTTCTCTGAAGCTGAACTACTTGTGTATGGAAAAGGGCTTGCAATCTGTATTCATCCAATCCATTGAGCTGAAGTAATATCTCCTTTTGTGCATGGCTAAGGTCTAGGTCCAACTGAGCTGCCATCATTAGGGTACTGAATTCAAAATCTATTAACAACACAACCTTCTTCCCATAGACCAGTGCATAGGGTGTGAACTTGGTGGTGGTCTTCCATGTTGTGTCGTAGGCCCAAGTGGCCTCAAATAATCTTCCCACCTAGTGTTTTTTGGTGCTGCTCATTACCTTGGTTAGGATCCCTTCCAATGCTCTATTAGTGACCTCCACTTGCCCATTGGCTTGTGGATGGTAAGGGGTGGAAGTGTTGTGCTTGATCTTATGATGTGTGAGCAGGTCTTCAATCAGGTTGGAAGTGAACTGGCTGCCTTGGTCTGTGACAAAAACTCTCAGATACCTGAACTTGTAGAATATGTTTTCCCTAAAAACTCAGCTACTTTTTCCTCTGTCACTACTTTGATTTCTTTTGTCTCCTCCCACTTTGTCAGATATTCAGTGGACACAATGATGTATTGCTTCTTGCTTGAAGGGGGGTTGATAGGCCCCACAAAGTCCATGCCCCACTTCTCAAATGGCTCAAAGATCACTTGAGGTTGCAAGGGCATTTCATCCTTTGGAGTGGGTTTCCCCATCCTCTGACACTGATCACACTGGCTCATGTATCTCCTCACATCCTGATGAAGAGTGGGCCAGTAGTAGCCTGCTTGCAATATCTTGAAGGCGGTTCTTTTTGTTGCAAAATGACCTCCACAAGGCCCATCATGATAGGTCAGGAGGATGTCAAAGACTTCCTCCTCCTTGAAACATCTTCTCAAGATATAATCTAGGCCAAGTTTGAAGAGATTGCCTCCAATCTAGGTGAAAGGAGCACTTTTCCTTACTATCTCGCTCTTCTCTTTTGAGGATAGGTGTGGTAGGAATTGTGTTGAAACCAAGTAGTTTGCTATATCAGCAAACCATGGAGAGAGTATTGATATAGCAAATAGGTGTTCATCTGGCATTTTGTCATCCACCATTCCTCCTTCACCTATAGGCAAATTTACTCTAGACAAAACGTTAGCAACAACATTATCTTTACTAGGCTTATCAATAATGGTCAGATCAAACTACTACAGTAAAAGCAACCATCTAATAATGTGAACATTTACATCTGGTTTGTTCATTAAATATCTAATTAAAGCATGATCAGTGTGCACAAAGGTTTGATAGCCTGTGATATAATGTCTGAATTTGTGAATGCACGACAACTAGGAGTTCCTTCTCAGTCACTGTATAGTTTAACTCTGCCTTTGACAAATTTTTGTTTATGAAGTATATGGCATAAGGTAACTTTTCATCAATTTGTGCTAAGGCTACTCCTATTTCTTTGTTTGAGGCATTTGTGTTAATGTGAAAGGGTAGGGCCTAGTTTGGGCCTCTGAGAATTGGGGTAGTCACTAGCTTGCTCTTCAAGGTATCTAGGGCTTCTTGGTAGTTTTCCGAACATATGAACTCAACATATTTGCCTAGGAGGCCAAACAAAGGAGAGGATAACTTGCTGAAGTCTTTAATGAATCTCTTGTAATATCCAGCTAAGCCTAGGAAGCTTCTAACATCTCTCACCTTTTGAGGAGGTGGGACCTTTTGGATGATGGCAATTTTGTTGGGGTCCACCTACAGTGCTTGTTGCGATATTGCATGACCTAGCATGGTCCCTTCAGCCATAAAAAATTCATATTTTTTTGGACTGAGGGATAGGTTCATCTCAATACACTTATTTAGAAATTTTCCTAGGTTAGATAAAGCTTCCTGAAAGTCAAAGCCATAAGGAGTAAAATCATCCATGTATTTTTCTACTGCATCATGAACCAGTTCAGAAAATATACTCAATACCGCTCTTTGGAAAGTGGCTGGAGCATTGCACAAACCAAAAGGGAGGACTTAGTATGCAAAGGTACCCCAAGGACAAGTGAAAGTGGTCTTATCTTGGTCTTTCGGGCTGATTTGAGTTTGATTGTACCCACTAAACCCATTTAGGAAGGAGAAAAACTTTTTCCCTGCTAGACCATCTAACACTTGATCTATGAAAGGTAAAGGAAAATGGTCCTTTTTAGTGGCTTTGTTCAATTCCCCATAGTCGACATAGATTCTACACTTACCATTTTTCTTTACCACTAACACCAAATGAGAGACCTGTTCACTATCGAAGATGGGATAGATGAATCCTGCATCAAGAAATTTCTGCAGTTCTTCCTTAACAATATCTTAAAGGTTCATCCTCCTTTGAGGATGCCTAACTAGCTTACAATCTTCCTTGATGTATATATGATGAGTACATACTGAAGGGTGCACTCCCTTCATCTCCTTATAACTCCAGGCGAAGGCATTTAGATGTTTTCTCAGTATGCTGCATAGCTCCTTCTCCTCGGAAGTACATAGGGATGGATTGATTTTCAATGTTCTTTCTGGGCCAAACTATATATTTTTAACACAGAGAGAAGTGGGGTCAGGCACACAGAGATTAGTTGATGGGTTGTTTTGGGTTTCTCTTACTATGTCTTCTAATGGTGATACACTGGGAGGTGGATCCTGAATCAAATTTTCAATCATATCATGCTCATCTTGCGGTTTCCCCCCATGGTGATTTCTAATGTACAAAGTGGTGCATAATAAATTTCATCCTCATCCTCCTCCTCCAACCAGAGAGGTAGATCATGTTCTAGCAAGGGTTGGGCAAGACGATATAGGATTAACTATTTGGACATATGCCCATTCTTTATGGTCATGTTCCCAGCTTGGAAGCTGATGTAGGCATTGGCTGTAGCCAACCATGGTCTTCCCAGAATGAGAGGATACCCAGTGAGCTTTCCTTTTGGTTGGAGAACTAAGAAATTAGCAGGGTACTCCAAAGAATCAATGGAGACCATTATATCTTCCACAATCCCCTCAGGGGCCAATATGGAGTGATCTACTAGCTACAACACTAACGTGGTCTTCCTCAAGGAGCCTTGGAGATTAAGTTTGAGCATTGTGTCCTCTGTCATCACATTAATGGTAGTTCCCAGATCAATCAAGGTATGTGGGACCATTGTGCCATTGATGTGGACATCAACTATTGGGCTTCCAGGGTCCAAATATTTTGGACAGATTATCTGCCCCAACATCAGATCAGACAGTTGTCATATGACATTTATGGTTGGGGCATCTCTCTTGTGCCTTCCTAGATGCATAAAGCACTTCTATTTAGCCAACCTATTGTAGATAGGCACATCTTTTATGGCTTGGAGAAGTGGTATCTTCACACATAAATGTTTCAATTCTCCCAGGAGTTCTATCTCTTCTGGGGTAGGTTGGATTGTCATGGATAGTCTCTCAGGAAAGGGTGGATTTTCTTTAGGTTCACATTCTTCTTTACCTTCCTCAACCTCCCTGGGTGGAGGCTAGCTATCTGGGAGAACTTTCCTGGATTGCAAGTTAATTTCTTGAATCTCCACAACATAAGTTGGGCATGATGGTTCCCCACTATACACTTGCTGAGCCTGTTTGTTGTTCGGGTTCAAATTTGGTTGCGCAGGCATTTTGGGTTGCCTTGGTGAAGCATAAGGTAACAATTGTGGTTAGGTAGGTGCTGGAGGCAGAAGAGTGGGAAGAGAGTTATATTGGGGCCTCCACCCCTGATGAGATGCATTCCATTGAGGTTGCGACTGAGCATAGGATTGAAATGAATGGGTGGTGAAAACATTATGGAGTTTGACATTGAAATAAAACCTACAAAACTTATAAAAGGGCAGGGCTTAGCCAAGTTAATGTTTGAAACAAATTTCCAAGCCTTGGACATCAATCAACTGGACAGTGAACCGGAGCTGGCGACTCCAAAGATCAATGTAGCCTTTGAACAATCCCCCTAGTATTCTAATGTTTGTTATGTGTTACAAAACCTGTGTGCTCCCCCAGGGCTGTCCAGAACTAAATGTAGGTTCTTAAAAATGAAAGCTTTAAAATTTTGTGTTATGGATGGAAATCTGTTTTGGAAAAACCA
>APFE030659044.1:236024-246381 GCA_000404065.3 Pinus taeda
CTCTAACCCCCCGGTTCACTACGTAGGTTAGTCATGGAAAGAATATAACACAACCCAACACATATGACCATCCTTCAACACATTAAACCTATATTTTTGCATTAGATAATGTATTTTTAACTTTAATATGTTCATGAAGAAGGTTTATGGATATTTGCGTATTTGTGCCTAATATTATTTATTTTTGTTGAGTATTGTGAGAATATTGGGCATATTATGGCGATTTGGAGGAGGAAATAATTTAGGGACATTCTCCCTACTACATGAGAATCAATATTAAATAATAAATCAATAGGATATTCAGAAATTATTGCAAAGATTCTGGAGCTCCAATGATTGAGAAAATCTAGGAATGTGTTCTCTGTCAATTAGTGCAAATTTCTAGTATTGGGAACCAGATCCACTATTTGAGGGATTTTGGTGGGGAAAGCTTCCTCCTTTCATGGGGAATGCTTCCTAATCAATTTGTATAAGTAACAAGTCAAATTTTCCTCTAGTGGTTGATTTTTATTAGTCTTCTTGTGGAAAGAACTCGTATTTTTGTAGCACCACTTTCATTTCTTTTAGGGATGTAATTATATTGATGAAAATAATGAAGATTGGTGCCGGTAAAATTCTAAGTCTTGACCTCCTTCATAGGAATCTAAGTTTACCTGGGTCTGGCCATCCCAATACCCTCAAATCCCTTTTGTATCATTTACTTTTCTTTTTTTCACTTCTTATTCACATGCATCTCGTGTTTTTTTTTTTTTTTTTTTTTTCTATTTATGCATTTAGTATTAATGATGTCTTGCTGTAGGATTGGGTTAAATGGTTGAAGTAAGTTATTTTGCAGGATAAAAATCATAATTTCATCATTGGATCAACTTTGGACGGCCATAGTAATCATTGAGCTACTTGGATTAGTTTTCTTATTCCCAAATCTATATTTCTGGAAGTCCCTTGTGGCAAACAACAATAAATTTATGATATTTCTTAGAACATGTTAACAAGATTCAATCAAGTTGATTCCACTTGAATTAGATAAAAAAACATTCTATTTAATAATAAAATTTATTCCATTTCATTTTCACTTCATTAGGTTAGGCATTTGATAAATTTACTAGCTCACTAGGTCTCAAATTTCTAGGTTCTAGACTAGTAATTTTCTGCCATTTTTTAGCATGGGTTAACAATGATATTTTTGAGTGATTTCACTTTGTTATAGAAATATTTGGGCACTAAAACCCCAGTCACATATGCCCATAAACCAAGGGCTTATAAGTCCCTAAAATTTTTGCTTCATACCCTAAAGGAGCAAGGTCAGCTGATTACATCATCTCCCAGAAGTTCTCCTTGAGAAACTACTCAAAACTAGTCAAAATAGGACCATAAAGGCTGCTCAGTGCTAAGGGTGCAATGCATCTCACCTACCACATGAAAAAATTGTGATGCATACTGAAAATACCTTCTGTAGGATGTGATGAGTGAGAGCAGACAAATGGCAGAGGAAGCTGGCTAGGCGGAAACCCAGAGAATCTTCTAGAAACTGCCCATTTGACAGTTGCCTCTTTGAATTCACCCAGAGATGAGTAAGAGATCGGGAAATCTCCAAGTGGAACCAAGAAATGTTAGAGAGATGACACTAATCAAAATCCCAGAAGCTGACTCGCCCACCTGCAAACATCTATATATGGATCTCTCATCCTAGAGATCTAGAGGCTAGAATTTTGTATTTTGAAAGGAAGTGCTGTTGGTTTCTCTGTGCAACATTGTATTGTTGGGTGATCTAAGCTTTTGATGAGGTGAAGAGGGCTTTCATACTGGGAGGATGGTACTAGATCAAACCAATGTGTTGTAATCCTCTCTTCTACTACTTCTATCAATATAACTATTTGAGTTTTCCTCCATATTCTTGTATATCTGTGAATCCTGTATTGATATATGCATTTGTATGGTTAATATACATCTGATCCTATATTGTTTATGGTTATAGATCTCTGTGATTTGATGGAATGATGCTGCTTTGACTCTATAGGTGTTCTTTGAAGTGGGACAAGTAAGGAAGGAGTGGCAAAGCTTTGTCAAAAGAGGGAGGAAACAAGCAAGGAGCCAAGAAAAAGACTGAGGTTGGTAATCCCTACTTCTCTCTCATCTATCTCTCATAAAGAAAAAAACAAGTAACTTTAGTTTGTTTGTTTCTAAGATAGCTACCCATCTTAGTGGGACTATCAGCTCTGAATGGACACTAGTTTTCCTAATAACAAAATGGAGACTCTACTGGGGAACGAATAGCTTGTTTTCTTGTTTCTATTTTTTTACTTTATAAACTACAGATGGAGCCTGAAGTTAAGCCAGCTAGCCTTTGAACTGCATTTTCTATGCAAGTGCAAAGTAGATCAACGCTGCTTCAGTCAATCTCTGGGTTTGTTTATGAATTGAACAACTGACTTGCAAACATCCTAAGTGCCCTGGTGGTAGCTCAAGTAACCTCATTAGATCAGCCCCTATACTTTGTGTTTACTACCTATCATTATCTCAGCCTAAACCCTTGAACTTAGCTGCAAACTATGAGCAAAAGCCAAGCTCAATCTCGTTCCTGGACCATCATACTATCTCTCATTGGTAGTCTAGATGCATTGCACCTCCCGTGTGCTATAGTTGAGATGCATCCCTATTTCCCTATGTTACAGGTGCAATGATCAGATAAGACTGTTTCTGCCTCAAGATTTTGTTTTTTTCTTCATTGTCTTCAGTGTTATTCAGTAGTTTTGCTGTCTGTGATCAATATATCTTTGTTGAAACTCTCTTCCTTTGCATTATTCAGCCTCCATTGATAAAGAATTGTGAATTTTTTTATGTATTTTTCGTCATTTACAGTTCTCTTTTGCAAACAGTAACTTAATCGAACTGTCATTTTTTGATTTGAAAGTGTCGCAAATTTCATTTTCAGTCAAAGAAAAGAGTCTTCCTCTTTTTGATAGTCGATTACACTTTTTCCATTGTATTTGATTTGAATTAATAGTATTTCAAGTGTCGAAAGCAATTTTTGAATTCGAAATCGCAAAGTGTCATCTTAGTCTTCCCTTCGTTTTTTGAAAAGAAAATTGTTAGTACTGTCACTTTGAAACAAGAATAGTTTAGATCTGTACTTAGCATTCCTTTTGTCATTTACACATTAAGAAAGAGGAAAACAAATACATGCATGTGCATTTGCATTTAGACTGCTTGTGGAAATTGATTTAGGACAGTGCATATTAGTGTGTGCTCTCTGATATATGTTGAAAGAATCTTGCTTCTCTTTCCTTAGTAGCTAGGATTTTCATTGCAAAAAGAAAGTAAATGATTGTTTATCATCTTAGATTGCATATTTAGGAATTGTATATCTACATCTCATGGTGAACCTCAAAAGAAAACTTCTTAAGAAATATCAACTGTAAAATAAATCTCAATGAACATAAAAATTCTTTAAAACCTAACACACAACTTTTAGAAGCCTAGGCTAGAGACGTATACTCGCATCGTAAAGCCTGGTAACTATTGCTTTCATCGTAGGTTGGGTGATTCCTCCTCTTTGAGACGAAAAGTGCTAGTACGGACTTGTGCTCCCACATATCATTGTGTATATATTGGGAGACCACAATAGGCTATATCCTTTATCCTTAGGAAGTTGTGTCTACCACCCTATTGATCGCAATGCACTGAACACAACATTCGGGAAGATTGACTATCGTACCGTAAAAAGTATTCTGTAGTTTTGCGATTGGTTTGGTAATCCCTCTGCCTAGATTTCTAGAGTAGTCACTTTCGTTCCTTTTCAGTCTCCTTAAAAAAACAGGTCCATCTGAGAACTTGTCACTTCAGGCTCATTAAAAATCGAAGGCAACTAGAGTCATTTTTAGCTTTTTCTAGACTCTTAAAAATTGAAAAAGCAAGTTGTGTCAAAACGTCATAAAATCCATTTAATTCAGAATAACATTTTCCCATTTTTATTTTGAGTTGATCAAGTAATCCATAATCGTGGAAGAAATTCAATCAAAACCTTGTCGTTTGCGGAGACTAACGAGTCAACCGTCTTTGACTCCAGAAATGAAACCCTTCCGGGCCAAACGATCTCATTTAATTGGGCCAAAGTCTCCTGGCTTACTTGAAACTTGTGTTTCAACATCCTCGAAGACTCTAGTTACTCCAACTGTTTTTGGTATCCCTGCCTCTACAAAAGAAGTTCCGCAGTTACAAGAGGACATTAGAACTGATCCTAGTGTAACAGTAAACACTTCTATTCCTGAACCAGCTCCATCTAGGGCTGATTCGGAAGGTGTCACCACTCCAACATCTGTCACTGTAGAGTCTGTACCTTCTTTGGTACTAGAGATATTTTATGGACCTAACAGTCTACCTCTTCCACCTAGACTGATTGCTATAGAAAAGATTACAAAGGATCTTCCATCTAGTACCCCATTGCATTTTGGAACTGGGATCCACCTATATCCTTCTACAATAGAAGTTAGTCATCCTTCATTGCAAGTTCCTATAGAATTGCTAGTAAATCTTCTGGATAGACTCGATATGTTTGAACAACCATCAACATCTAGGACTGTGTCTTCTAACACAGCAGCAATAGAACCTCCCGTTGCTACTCTGACAATGTTCACTGGCATACCATCTATCCCAACTAGTTCTCAACCACTAGATGGAGTCCACTCAGGGACTGTTTCGATAGTATGGTCTATTCCTATTTGTTCATCTGAAACCTTATCTGGAATCTCTTATGTTGAGTCTCAGCAAATTGATCCTTCACAACAGTATCAATTTGGGCAATCCAATCTCTAAAGGCCAATTTTCCCTTTGAACACTAGATTGTAGCCATATGAGGGGCAATATGCCTTTTCATTGTTCCCTCTGGGAGAAAAACCATATGAGAGTTCATAACATAATTCGAGTCAGGCTGGAATCACATCTAGTGGTTGGGTACCAATACTGCCTCAACAACCAAGAGTTGTATATTCTATACAACCAAATCAACCTGTGTCGAATATTCCCACTACACCGGCTATTGTGACGGTGTCACAAGTACAAGCACTGCCTATTGTATGTCAACCTCCAGCCTCTCAGGTCGTAATATAACAACCTCTTGTCTCCTCGACTCAATCACAACCATCAATTAGTGGATCCTTAACTGAAGCGACCCAGGCGCAAATGGGGACTATAACCCCTCATCTTGGTCAAACATCCAGTATTGGGCAATAGAAAATGGTCTCATAGCCATGGCTGGTGCAATATCAACAATCGTAATTCCAACAAGCTTACCGAGGACGTAAGCAACAAAGCTTTGTAGGTAATGGGCAGCCGTATATTCAAAATGGTCACCATCAATCATATCAAAATGGTTATGCCCATTAACCTTATCAAAGTTATCATCATCAAATACATTATGCTGGTATGCAAAGACCCACTGCTCAAGTGACCCCATCCTATCATGGGTATGCTTCACCAAACTTGAACCAACAGTTGCCTTTCATTGCAACTTTAGAATTACCAGATCTGAATCAGCTAACAAATGATCTGATTGCTTACGCCGCTTGGTGGCCGACGATTCCTCATAAACTTCCGTCAGATATTCCTAAATTCAATGGAAATCTGGGTGAAGATTCGTCGAATCATGTGATGACCTTTCATCTATGGTGTTTGTCCAACACTCTCAATGATGATTTGATTAGGCTTCACCTTTTTTAGTGAACGTTAACTGGTCCGACAAAAAAATGGTACATCGAATTTCCTAGAGCTTCATTCGATAAATTCAGTGCCCTTGCCACCACCTTTTTAACCCATTTTTAGTTACCAAAAGGTATGAAGCAGGAACAGAGCTTCTTACCAATTTTAAGTAGATGACAACCACTCACATATCTGATCATATTCATGAGCGGCGATGTCGACATCGAATGGTGAAAACATATGTTCCTGATTAGCTGCTAGCTGAATGGTTTATTAAGTCTTTGTTAACTTCTATTATAGAAGATGTGGCTAAAGGGGGGGTTGTCACTGAAGAGAAAGTCATTGCTTGTGCGCAATATCTAGACTTGATCTACATTCAGTCTGGCACGCTCTATGAAAAAATCGCTGATGCTCCTAGACCAGAGTTTTCCGTTCCTCCTCCTCCTAAATCAAGCAAAGACTCTTACGTGGGCGATGGCGTGATAGGTGCAACCAGCACGAAAACTGCAAAGGCTTCATCTAAGAAAGCCCGTACGGTTTCTGGTCAAAATGTAAATGAAGAACTTCTTGCCTCAAAGGTTAATGCCATGTCAACCGACAAAGGAAAAGAACCGGAGCAACCAGGGGGCAAGAAGAAAAAGAAAATCAAAAAGAAGAAACAGGATGATTCAACTCCTGAAAATCTTCTGAAAACCCTACTGGGCAAAAGAAACCTGGTCAACCATGTCTCATATGTGATGAAGACCATTGGATGAGAAATTGTCCGCATAAAGCTAAGATTAAGAAATTATTTAAGAGTTAAAAAATCTCAGCAGTATTGACCGATCCATTTCCAAACCCAGAAACCAATCCGGTTGCTAGCGACAATGCTTCCCCATCCCAAGTGATTATGTTGTCCATTTCAAACAAAATGATGCTTTAATATCGATAAGGAATAAAAATTACGAGAATCCATAATTGTCGAAAAGCAAGGCTACTGATCAACCTAATAGTTCGACAACAACTTCGACCGAAGTTGCGCCACCCATCATTCCTGGGCTGACGATAAAGCCGCCAAAGGGAGTAGTACACAAATCGACATTTAATCCTTGTGCCAGAGTAGCACAGAATTATAATATAGTAGAGGACCTGGCCCAATCGCCATCTGCTATGTCGACACTTGAAGTACTACAAAATTTCCCCTCCCAAAAGCAGGCTCTATTATCAGCAATAGGTGGGATTGACCCAACGGATTCCAATATTGTGGCCTTTAATCATAAAGGATATGAACCTTAGTTACCAGATCAACTCGCTTTCCTCATTCAAGTGAAAGGCTTTAGCAAAATTGTTCATTGAACAATTATTGATTAGGGGGCATCTACATGCATTATGTCAATGAGTCACTGGAAAACTTTAGGATCGCCACCCTTGTCAAGATCATCAACAACATTAAAAGCATTCAATGGATGAACATACACCCCGCATGGGATTTTAAGTAACTTGCAAGTTGAGCTGGGGGGAAAAATAGTAGAAATTGATGTCAAAGTTATCAATGGAAACCTCGATTACAACATCCTACTGGGAAGTCTCTGGATTTATGCTATGGCTACTATTGTGTCAACATACTTTAGAAATATTGCATTTCCTTTTCAAGGAGGAATTATAATTGTTGACCTTCCCAATAGTTCACAAGTTACGGGAAGCATCCCGATGATCCATGGAATGTTGGAAATAATACTGAGAGGGGGGGTGAATCAATATTATCTGATCAATTATTTACTTTTTCAATCCCAGAACATATACACTACTTCAGTTAGATGAACCTGCATATATACACAACTACAGATAAGGAACCCGCGTATATTATGCAGATTTATAATTTACTTTATTCTACAGATGTTGATCATTAAGTTATGCACCAAAATCATATAAACAGTTGCTAGGAACAATAAAACAGATTAGAAGACAACCACACATAAGAACACAAGATATAAGGTGGAAAACTAATGTGGGTGAAAGCCACCTGCTGCAATTCGTGTCTATCTTCTTTTAATTAGAAACTTCTTTTTACAATTATACTATACTGGTGCAGTCCTTTACCAGTACGCTGGCTGCTACCTGCAGAGAGCTACAACCCTCTCTCTTTTTCAAGCTTCTCCTGGAAGGGAGATACAACCCGCTTAGATTTGTACTAGTCGAGATACTAGTACGCAGGCTGCTACCTGCAGAAGGCTACAACCTTCTCTTTCTTCCAGGGACCACATTTCATAAATTTTCAGACTGGATCCACAAATAACATCAATCAAACATCAAGAATTTCTGCATCAACCAATCACATTTCACCAGTCAAGACTGAATCAAAATAAACACTTCTCTGTCAACTGTACCTAGATCACAGTAAATGTAATCACACCTCAAATTCTAAACCCAGATCCCTGCAATAATCAATAGAAGCATCTAGAACATAAATTATGAGATGTACGCTACTTCAATATTCAAAAACTGGCGTGCATATGCTTATGTGTTAAGATCAACCTCCGTATACGTACTTCTGCCTTCCAGAAACTACGTGTATATGCACTTGTGCTAAGATCAACCTGCGTATATGCACTTCCGACTTACAGAACCTGAATGTATACGTACCTGTGCTAAGATCAACCTATGTATAGATCTATAAAGGTAATTTACCCCTTCAAATGTTCAGATATTAGTTTACCCAGATTATTAGATTTATAGATCAAGAAAGCGCCACATAGAACAGATCAAAATCATATAAAGATACTATCATTCAAGCCTTAATATTTTGACCCATCAAAAGAACTTATCCTTCTCCTTGCGCTCAGGTTCCTTCTTCCTTCAGATCCAGATCTGCACCATAACCCAATCACTGTATTCCAGATCTAGCACTTTTTCAAATATTCAATAATTCAGATAATCGTTGCCAAATGACCTCCTTCCTCTTTTATAGCCTTATGCATTTCACAATACCACGGTCCAAAACCATAACAATTCAATACCATGGAACCAATACTTGGGATCAACACTTATTACGAGATACCATGGCCCAAAACCATAGTTCAAATACCAAGGACTAAATACCACGGACCAAAAACAAGTTTTCCCACATGTCCGCGCTTTTCCTTGCATGAAAGTACGTGTATACGCATACGTGCCTTGGGAACGTACAACCCATGTGTATATGTGTCTTCGTCAAAGTGAACCTGCGTATATGTCCTTTTCTTATTTCTGAGTGCCTGAACTGTGATCTGTCACCAGAGTGAGTTGCCATCAAGGACAACACCTATGCCATAGTATTGAAACTACCAAACCTGTGCCAGAATGCCAACAATCTCCCCCTTTGGACTTAATGGCAACCCCAAGATCCTCAAGATGATTCTCCCCCTTTGTCATCAAGGGCAAAGGGGTGTGCTCCCCCTGAGTACATGCTGAAATATCTGCTCTGCTGTGCTGAACATGTGCCCTCTGACTGTAGGAAAGATTTGCATAAAGACGTTATTTAAAAAAAGAACCATGACTTATACAACATAACTAACCTTCCTATCACAAAAGACTCTATACATACATCCATCACCCAACCAAGTGGGGATCATCCATCCAACCAAGTGGGGATACATTAGAAATTTACATATGACAACCAATTACCCAGGCATAGTGGGGAAACCAAAATAGGCCATTACATGACCTTGATGAAAAGAAGATATACATGACATAGAGACGAAATATCTTGAGAAAGACTATGAAAGTCATCAATAACTACTATCAGTATCATCTGTCAATCATTATTCAGATCAGCAATCATGTTCTCTTTTTGTTCTTCCTCTGCAAGAGTTCCACCTGAAACCAACAACAGTTGTGAACTTGAACCAAAAGCTGCTAAGGTAATGCCAACATTGCATCACTAGAAGATTATCTGCTCCCCCTGAACTTGTGCCAGATGGTCTCTGATAGACCCCTATCAGACTATCAGAGTCTATCTCTACTGATATCCTTCAAACCTCTATATACGCGACTGTATCTACAAAAACCAGCGTATGTACGTGGATCCTTCTCATCCAACACATATACACCAACTTTTCTCTGAAACAGACAAGTTTCAACAGCAGATTGAAGCATCAACTACTCCTAGCTTTTGTCTGAGGTATTCAAATGTTTCCCTGGGTAGCGGTTTGGTGAGTATATCAACAATTTGTTCCTTAGAGGGAACATACTCCAACTTGACTTTTTGTTCCAGCACTTGTTACCGAAGAAAATGATATTTGATAGGGATGTGCTTGGTCTTTAAACGCATGACTGGATTCTTTGAAATGTTGATTGCACTCGTGTTATCACATAAGATGGAGATAGGTGGAGTATAAGTGATTTGATAATCCTGCAAGGTTTGCATCATCCAAAGGAGTTGGGTGCAACAAGATGCAACAATCACATATTCTGCTTCAGCTGTAGATAAGGCAATAGAAATCTGTTTCTTGCTGAACCAAGATACTAATCTGGAACCCATAAAGAATGCACCACCACTAGTGTTTTTTCTGTCATCCACGCTTCCAGCCCAATCAGCATCTGTATAAGCATGAAGAGTGAGATCTGCATCTCTAGGATACCATAGGCCATAGTTTTGAGTTCCTTGAAGATACTTGAAAATTCTCTTTACTGCCTGAAGATGAGT
>APFE030659044.1:253106-360209 GCA_000404065.3 Pinus taeda
CTTGGTCAGCTGGCACAAGTCTGCTAGGGCTCAAGCCAACTTCTATAGGCTCACAAAAGAAGCTTTATCAATGATGGAGGAAAGCTAGCTCAAAGGAGACTAATCTACTTGACAAAAATGAACTGAAAGCAAATCAAAGCATGTAAGCCTAGGAAACCCTAATTTGACTAGTCTAACTTCTATAATGCCAAGAATGTGAATGAAACTTCTACCAATGCTGCTACTACCTCTAATAAGTGAAAATGCATGGATCTAAACTACTTGCATCATAAAAGACATATTTTTGTACTTTTTCATTAAGTGGGTGGAATGATTTTGATTTTGTGCTTATCAGGGTTTGGTTGTGCAGATGGGATGGAGAAGGAAGGAAAACATGGGACAGGTTGGGGAGGCTAGGAGAGGTCCCTAGGGATCCTTAGAATCCATCCATAGAGGTTCCTCACATTCAGAAGCTCAGCAACCGAGTGAGTGGCCTCCTACAGGATGTCTGCAGGGGATCCTACAGGAAACTCAGAGGTTTCTACAGGATAGTCCTGTAAGTCTTCTACAGGATGTTCTGTGCAATTCTACAGGATGATTGGCCGTGGAGGTTTTGGGAGATGAGGGAGTGATGGAATGGTAGGAAGAGATATGTGAGGTAGGGATAAGGCTAATGATGGCTCAGAGTTGGAGGAATGAGATGGTAAGTGGGTGTAGGGAGTATGTTGAAGGTAAAGGGTTATGTCAATGAAAGGTTAGGAAATGAAGCTACGTGAGGAGTGGAAGACAGAACGAAGTGAAGGTCGAGGAGATATGCTTGCATGCGTGATCAAGATGGAGGAGATGGTAATGGAACGAGAGAGGAGTGTAAATGAAACAAATGATTATGACTGTCACCAAACCGAAAATGCATCAACCTAAATTACTTATGCCATGAATTCAATGAACAACAATCCAAAACGCGAAGAGAAATATGTATGAGGCTGTGATGAAAGTATGTGTGTGCAGGTGTGAATGACAAGGAAGCATCTAATCAAAACCGTGACTGTATTGTAGCAATCATCAAGTAAAGTAATGCGTGTTTTTGGTGGCTAGTTATGGATTGCACCCCAATCTTCAAGAGAGATGGCAGTGAGCCTTAAAAACCGTTTTTTTATTATGAGAATGCAGCAAAGACACATAAATATAAACAAGGGCGGTACTGGGCGCTTGAGATGGGCCCAACCCCAAGAACTACAGCCTCCCAAGAGAGATTTAGAGCTGGTGCAAAGCTGGAGCCATCTTTATTAACCAAGAATGAAAAGTTACATCAAAACTGTCCACAAGGAGAGCTTGAGAAAGAGCTGAAAGCAAAACTAATCCATGGCCTACAAATCGAATTACAAACTAGCTAACTAATGGCTAAAAAAAATGACTAACTAGCAGCTAAAAATTACTATCAAATGGCTACCTCCTAGCTAACCCAAAATGAGGCCATAAGCTCTCTTATTTATACAAATTTGAGGACCCAACAGTCCTCCTAAAAGTTAGGGACTCGGCTGCCCAAGACTTGCAGTTAACAGCAGTCCAACTTGACTTGCTTGGCTGCCCTTGACTTGTAGTTAACAGTAGTCCAACTTGACTTGCTTGGCTGCCCTTGTGCTCATTGATTCGGTGGCCTTTGAACTCCGACTTGCTTGGCTGCCCTTGTGCTAATTGATTTGGTGGCCTTTGAACTCTGAGCTGATGGTGGAGAATTCGAGGTAAGGGCCCATAAATGAGGGGGACACCTTCCTACAAATCCTCTAGCTTGTTCTCTCACGAATTTGGCTGCCAAGTGCTCATTAAGACCTTCAATTTTGTCTCCAAGTGGACCAACAAGGCTACACAAAGCACCCATTAGACTTGTTGGCATAATGACTAACCAAATTCACCCTATTAACATAAAAATAATCAAAAACATGCAATAAACAAATGAGAATGGTGGACTAAGCCAAATTAGGAAGTTGAATGAGCCCAAATAATTGTACATTTTTGGGGCTCATCAGTCCGCCTTAAGCAGCTTTTCAACTTCAGCTTTAATAGCTACTGCTTTTCTAGGATTGAACAATCAATTTTTTTTGCGAATAGGTTTATCATTTTCGTTGTCTTGATCTCATGCTGGAATATAGATGAATCTATTCGAGGAATTTCCTCAGAAGACCAAGCGAACACATCATGAAACTCTTTGAAGAGATTGCTATAAACTTGAATTTCTTGAGGGGAACAATCAACTCTGATGAAGAAATTTTTTATTATGTTAGGATTCCTAGAGATGTTCACATGTAGAGTTCATGAGATAATAGACATGTTACCTTCGGCAAAAAACTGTGTTGGTGCCAAAGGGTTTAGAACTGTATGAACATCACTAGTAGACAGACTAGACAAACTTGAATCAATTTCTCGCAAATGAGGGAGGAAATATGAACGATGATGTAAATCATCCCATGGTCTATCGACACCCAAAATTGCCTCTAGAATTGATTCCTCAGATGGTAAGACTATATCTATGCAATCTTGAGTTGAAGTTGAATCGAGGGTCTATGCTGGAGCCACATCTCCATCTAACTCCTCTGGTGAGAAAGAAGTAAGATGGGAGTTTGCAAAGTTAACAATAGAACAATAAGCGATTTTTGCTGCAGACATGGGGAATGCCATTCCACCTACTTGTCCTCCATCTAATGTGGTAGTAGATGAAGGTAAGGGCCAAGGGCCTGAAAAATAATGAGTTCGAAAGAACTCTCTTTGAGAAGGTCCCCTGGAGGATGAAATAGCATTGATTCTGGCTGAAGGAGCAGCGAGATAAAAAATACCCGTTAAAGAAGAGTACATCCCAACTCCTAAATTCTCAGTAGGTTTCCTGGGATTGTCCACTAATGGAATAGTAGAGTTAGAAGATGCATGAGAATCACCTGGAGAATAATCCATCTGATCAACTCCTATAATCTTTCCCTCGTAAATCCAATTCCTACCTAAGACGAGGTTGTAATCTAGGTTCACATCTATGATTTCTACCTCAATATGAGAATAATGATGAAACTATGGCATCCATCTTGTAAATCCAATTCCTACCTAAGACGAGGTTGTAATCTAGGTTCACATCTATGATTTCTACCTCAATAATTACCACCTTTCCCCCAACACATATGGGAAAGGCTGGAATAATCCCATGTGGCCTATGAGAATTTTCATCAAATGCTGACAATAGAGTCGGTGAAGGAACAACTTGAGGTGATCCAATGGCCTTCCAACATGACATGGACATCACACACGTGGAAGCTCCCTCATCTATAACGGTTTGAAAGATGTTGGTCTTTTGGTATGTAGACTTTATCTGGAAATCCATATGATGGGGAAGTCTCTTTCTGACATTTGACATATCAAATGTGAGCACAAGAGAGTTTTTAGGATCTACTACTCTGATTGCTGAGAGAAAAGCACTTCTCTGAGTGAGGCATGACTGGAGTACCTCTAAAGTTGACATAGCGCAACGACTTTGATCGAGATCTTCTACAATCAAGTAGTTTTGGGCTGCCATAGCATTAGGGTTAATGGTCAAGCGCTTCGCGGAGCCTTTTAGCATCTGAGGTATAGACTCAAAAGAGGGCCTCTCAATATGTAGTGGCTCTGAGGCATCAGAAGCAGACTTAGCCTTAGATGATTTTGATTCACCGTAATCATGTGATCACGTAGCGACGTCGATATGTGAGCTCATCATATAAACATTTGATGAATTGTCCCCTTCCTGGGTACCCACGCAACATTAGAATTTGCGCTAGCAAGTAATTGCTGCCCTTGGGGAAAATGGTTAGTGATAACATCCTAGGAGCTAGAAGACCCCTGTTGTGATAATAAGCGTTGAGAATCTTGGATCTTAGGGAAGAGATGAGTCAAATGATCCCCGTTGCATAACTTGCATGGAAATTTTACCTTTTTCTTGGACTCTTTCTTACCCTCTCTAATGTCATTGCTGGGTTTGTTCGCATTTCCCTTCTCATCCCAGTTTTTCTTCCTACCTCGTCCTTTCTTCTTCCCATCGAATTGTTGATTTCCTTTAGGGTTAGAAGTTTGGATGACGTTTATAGATGTAGGTTGAGAAGGTGTATATGTGGATGGTGATGCCTCCATAGAGGAATCAGTTTGTAAAGAGAATTGTTGCAATTGATTTAGTAGGTTAACTGTGTTTACATCAATTGATCTGACTAGCTCGTCCACATGGGGACCTGGCTTTGGTTTGGCTATATCCACCTTGGATCTAGAAGCATCAGGTAGAATTTTTTGAAGAACCCCAGACTAAGAATAGATGAGTTCTAACTGCTGGGCCCTGAAAATAGCCTGCTCTTCAGTGAAAACACCAGAGAGGGACACGTCCTTAGAGATCTCAAGTTGTAATGATTTAAGAAACCATTCGAGGAGGAATTCTTGTGGGATATCATCTTTGATGAGTCTCTTCCTTCTCCTCCATTCCTTAATATGATCGAAATTTGAGTTGCCTGATCTTGTTGGAAATTATCCAGAAGCTCAGTTCCAACATCATATCGGACATGCAATTTAAAATGGTTCAAAAAGATAGTAGCCAAATCACTGAAATAAGTAAAGGTGACCCCTGGTAGCTCTATGTACCACTTAGTTGTGTTTCCAATTAGGGTACATTGAAATAATCTCAATCTGATTGAATCGTATATCAAGGATTTTGACAAACAACATAAGTGTAAAGTAGTTACGTGGTCACTCAGATCTTCACTTGTCTTCCCCTCGAATTTTTGGATATTGGAGGGAAGTTTGATTGGGACTAGAGGCCAAATTGGGTTATACATAATCAGATCATTAGTCAATTTAGTGTGATCTGGAAAGTTTAATGTTGAAATAAAAGGGAGTCGTGGTGGACCTTAAGGATTCCACCCGGTGTGGGCAAAACTGCCGACATTCTCAAAAGAATGACCTGGATTTGTTAAGGCACCACATTACCCAAAGTAATTCGTAGACCCAAATAAACCATAAGGAGATCCTTGTGATCCAACAAAATTCGATGTTTGACCAACTCCTGCTGCAAATCCTCCGTAACTAGTAAATTTACCTCTTAACGAAGTGTTAAAAGGAGCAGAAGGACCCTGATAAGGATTCCAAGTGTTAGCATAGGGAGAAAAGTTTTAAAAATAATTGATAGAAGAATATGACATATTCCCCTGTTGACTTAAATAAGATTAATTCCCGACTCCTAAACCACTAAGTGCAGGGTTTGTCTAACTTTGAAATGGATTATTACCTTGACTTGAAAAAGAAAAAGCCATGGATCCCACAGCTGGGTTGGAATGTGGTATATGACCACCCATAAATGGGAAATCATAAAAAGAAGCTGATCCAATCGGCATGGATGTGGATGCAACTGATGGAATACTCAATGGAACCGAAGGAATCATGCTGGTCGGCATTCCAAAAGGGAAAAAGTCAATGCTAGAGGTAGCAGCTTGAGAACTTCCACTCGATGATGGAATGGAAGTAGAACGAAATATAGCAGTGCTAGGAGTAACAAAGGTGTACAAATTGTTCCTCCTCCTTGTACAGATGTGGGAGTTTGCATACTCATAGCACTTGCCGTGGATGCCATTCTTTTAGTAGTGTTCATCGAAGGAATAGATTGATGTAAACCTGGGCTCGAAAGCCTGTTGGTCGGAGTTTTGACGTATAATAGAACGTCTTGATGATTGGGAGGAAGAGGCGAATTAGGAGCCGCAACCGATTGAGTAAGCTCTTCAACCTCAATATTATCTTCTGATTGGAAGAGGACTCGAGAAAGAACTAGAGTGTTCCTCTCTAACTCTCTACTTGTGTTAGGTCTATCTTGTGAATCAATGACTCCAACTGGAGGATCAAACTCCGATGCACCTGATGCCATTGGTTGAAAACCGCTGGTAGTATTTCTCCTATGACTTCGAGGCAAAGGCTCAAGACTCGTAGGTGATAGCCCATGAAGTCTCCTAGACCGATGAGCTAGTCGATTATCCTCTTTGAATTATTTTTAAAAAATCTACTTAGACTCAAAAAAGTTATAAACCTGGGCCAACTAGGAGCAAAGAGCACTCTCTAAAAGTCCCTAAAGATACAAGTCTCAAGTATTTCCACTCTAGGTGATTAGGACCAGACACCAAAATAAAAGAAAGCCAAAATCAAGGGCCTTCCGTAAATAGACTGGGGTAATTACGCCCTAGGTCTACTAGCAAAGGTATCAGAAGCAATTACACTGACCTTCAGACAACAACCTTTTCCAATGCAAGCACCCAAGCTTCACAAGGGTAGCCTCTAGAAGTACTACTGAACGTGATGCCTCAGGGGCCACGCGATTCCCCTCCGCAACCACCTATGCGATTCCTAGGAAAGGAAACTATGGATACCAACTCGTATCAAAAGCTGGGCAGAACAGTCGTGAGGCAGGATCTAACAAGTTGGAGAGGGGGTATCTCTCTTCCTTGTCTTCACTCTCCCTCGTTCTTAACTCCTATTCATGGAGCTTTCCCGGTCTTTATAACAATATTGGGTTCCGCTCTTTGTTCAACTTCTACGTTTTGTAATTTGAGCGACCTTGGAGAGAAAAATTCTCCTCTCACCTAATCCAAGGCCCTAATGAACCTAAACTTGTTGGTGTTTGTTTAATGACAACAATAAAATTTCTAGTTCATTTTATTAATCGCTTGATTTTATTAGTTGTTCTTTAAGTTAGGGGGAAATATGAGAGTGAAACTGATGATGTTTTTATGATGCAAAATAAATCAATAGAAAGCTAACTATATGAATGGATTCATTTTCTTTGATTAAGAGTGATCTCTAATTTGGTTCTATGAAAACTTATATAAAGCACAATATTTTTCTTTTCTTTTCTGAAACAATCTTCACACACTCAAAAACTAAAAAGACTAAGAATTCCTTAAAATGCAAACTACCGTAATGCAAGTTACAATGACGATGAACTATCCTAAGCAACCTTAATAAGAAAAGGAAATACTTTGTAGAGACAATGAGCCAACTTAAAACTGAAGAGGACAAAAATTTGAGCACAAATCTCTCTTCAAAGCAAGAAAAACAAATTGCAAAAGATCGCAATTCACCTTTCAATAATAATGCAAACAAAATCATAAACCAAAAACTTGGAAAAAGAAAAACGAAAGCAATGCATTTTAAGCTTTTTATTTTAAGGAAACAAAAACAACTTTTTGAAGTCACAAGAGTACTACTAAAACTCAAAAGATCAATAAATAAGCACAAGGAATCTTTTGATCCTGCAAGTTATAAACTTGAAAATGAACGCAACTTGAACAAGAAAGTCTACAACTTGTACAAATTGACCCAAATAGCATCAAAATATTTTGACAAACTGAACAAAGGCCAAGAAAGAAATACTTTCAAACTTGTCAAAAGGACTCTCAAAAAGCAATAAAACCAATAAGGCCACCAAAAAAGGGAAAGAAAAGCAAGAAAACTTGAAATCTAGGCTAAAAAGGAAATTGAAAATAATTTCATGTTCTGGAATACCAGAACAACCAAGAACTTCAAAACAAAGCCTTGAATACCAACATACAAACTACAAACTTGCTTAGGAAGCAAACCTAGGCCAAATCTTTTCAATGAGAAGGAGATTTTGAACAAGAAATCTTGAAAGAAAAGTAGATTCTCCAGATAGTATATGACCATACAACAATAGAAATCACCAAGCTACAAACCTAACTTGGCAAAAAGATTTGAAAAAATCATCCAAAAAATTTCATACGCAACTATGTAAAAACACATAAGCGTTCACACACGTTTCTAATACAGGAAACTCACATATATGCGAGTCTGTTTTACATAAACCTGTGTGTTTACGCTACTCTAAACAAAGTAAAAGGCATATAGAAAGCTTTATAAGGAAAAAAAAATCAAGATCTGATAAAGAAAATCAGACTTGATGCCTGAGACATTAATGGACCAAACAATACTGTAAAAGCAAGAAATCAAGAAAGTGAACCCTGATTGAGAACAAACAACCCAAACCGCGAATAACAAGATTGTTATCCCCACTAGAGTTGCCAATTTTGTGACGGGTGAAACCACCCCGAGGCTTTGGGTTGATAACCCCAATGGAGCAGAGGCAAACTTCAATAAGAAATGCTCAAACAATCATCAAAATTCCTTATTCTACTAAATCGTGTAGGAGCATCCTTACCCGGTGTCATTCATTTGGGTAGATCCCACAGGGTGCAAACCCTCAACTACTCCCAATGTTCTTGAAAACTGGAAATTATTCAAATGGAATATACATGACAGTAGAAACATAAAGGATATACATGATGTTAACTTTAAACCATATAAATGAATGACTAATTGTACATCAATATAAGATTCATAAATGAATTACAACATAACTTTGATGCATAAACACATTTCATGTTGGAAACAAAACAACATTTCTTTTTATTGAAGTAAGGTATAGATAAGGTGGAGAAATATGACCTTTGTCCTTCTCCAGCTCCAAGCGGAAATGTCCTCTGGATCCCTCCTTTCCTGGCCTTCAACAATCTTCCTCCATCACCAACACAAGGATATATCAAGCAAGATGGGGGATATCTATAATTAAGGAAACAAGGGTTTCTTGAAGCTTTGGGGAGTGCAGGAGGCATAGGGATTCTTTAGACTTGATAAGGGATAATGTAATGCCCCAGAATTAATGTAAATATTTAAATTTTACTGTAGTAAATGAAATACTGCTGAAACTTTACTATCGGATGAAATTTAATAATATTGCTTTTTTTTGTAATGATCTTTAAAAGTTGGAACTTCCCAAGAAAAGGGAGAGGCCAGAAAGTTGTGAAATCCCCGAACCCTAACCGTTTTTCCTTAACTGGAAGGGGTTTCCAGAGAAAAGAGGAAAATGGGGAGGGGGAAAAACTCCACTGTGTGGTAGAGGACCGACAGGGAGCAGGAGAAAGGAAGCTTACCAAGTCTGGTGATGACTAGATGGTAAGGGCGCAAAGCGCAGATAATTGTCAGGGACTGTTTGTCCTTGAGTAAGCTAAGGGGGAGATTGGTCTCGAAGGACAATCTCATGGTCGGGTGGTTGGCTAACTACATAAAGCAGTGGTAATTTATTTTTGGGAATTCTTGTTGGACAACAACTAGGTATGAAGTATTAACCCCACTCATTGATATCTGTAGAAAACTGAGGAATTTCTTTCTGTAAATTAGCTTTATCAAAGGACTTCAGCGAGTAGCTATACACAAAATTATCCGTAGTGAAACTTAAGGACTTTCTTCTGTAACCAGTCTTATAATTCTTATTAGTGGACCTCAATAATAGTACCTTTAATTGGAAATTAACTTTGTGAATTAACTATTCAAAAGTCATTAATCTGTATTATGGTGAACTGGGGTTTATACATTTGGATTCGTGAATAGGGTTTACTATACAAAGAATCCCGACAACATTTCAGTACTTAATCTAAATAAAAGTGGTATCAATATTAACAATAACCAAGGCTAGACTTTCTGCTAGGATAGACACAGACCAAGGGAACTGTGGTAAGGATATACACCGCACAGTGCCATGCACTAGAAGCCAACCCGAGAAGAGAACTGTACACAATTAACATTTACATTTAAATAATATAGTGAGAAACTGTGTGTGGCATGGAAAAGGCGGTGAGGGTGGTACTCTTTTACCTGAAAGTGATTTACAAGCAACTTAAAAAAAAAACATATAACATTCCTTTGAATTAAACATAACATGCTGAACGATAATACAAAGACCCACTGTGAAATATGTCATAATGCGCGGTAGCCAAGATTGTGCAAAGGTACCGAGGAAGGCAGCCATACGAGAGCGGTTCTGAGCTTGAGTAGGCCAGACAACACTCCAAGGCATAGCCGGGTCTAACACCCTGATACCCCAATCATTAAGTTATTTAAAACAGCAAAAACCCTAATGATTCAAGAAAACTGGCAGAATGTTGTAAACCCATGAATGAGAACGAAAGCAAAAATATAAGAAACATAAAAGAAAACTGTGCACTACATTCATATAATTTAACCGATACATGTTATCAGCGGTCGAACCCGATACCCATGAAAAGAGAAAACTTCCTCCAAGTCCATATGATGTAACAAGCCCTCAAAATAAGCAGCATAGGGACAGTAAGAGATAAAGAACAAAGTTTGAATTCTGTATTAGCGTACTTGAATATATATACATTGCAGTAATAAAAGAAACATGTCGTAGCACGATTATGCACAGTCGTGCCAAAAGCTAAAGAACCAGAGCAGAAGCTAGACAAACGACGACCTTATACCAAATATTCCTGTAGCAAGGAATAACAAATTACTCAGAAAAGAAAATGAATTTGACCCCAGTATCTTCCATATCACTTGACAAAGACAGTCGAGGATTACCCTTAGTTGCATATCCATCCTTCAATATATGTAGATTTTTCCATTTGAGGGCGGCCGAAGGGAAAAACAAATGCATACTTGATACCCCTGTTCAAGGAGGGTCCACCTTCAATTTCCATGGGCATCCAACCTACTTTCGAGAACCAGTAAAAGTCTGTTCATTATGATGTAACAGAAAAAATGATGAGCCAGCTTAGAAAAGGAAAAACCACAGCGATGAGTGGAGGTTACCTGGGAAGGTTTGAGTTTTCGTGAGCCAGTTCAGCTCTTCGATATTGCAGCAGTCTGTCACCATAAGACCCGAACTCTACAATCAAAAGATGCGATACAAGGTCACAAATATTAGATCGGAGTGGATAAATTAGAAAAATAACAGTAAGGTAAATTCACTGCCAAGTTGTTACCTGCAGAAACCAGCGGCCCTGGGCTTGCCAGCGATGAATCTAGAACTGAGATTGTTAGCATCCTGGGCGGCATGACTCGAGCTCTCTAGAGCTGGTTCTATGGGAGATAATCTTCCAAATGAATCGGGACATAGTTTTGGAAACCGTAAACCTTTGGACAGCTGTAGGATGGTAAGGTCAAATCACCACCGTCGAAGGTGGCGGGATTACCCACAGTACCAATTAATTTTCCAGCCACGTACAGGACGGTCTGTGAGATTTAAATGCATGACAGCTCTGCCATGTGAAGATAGATGGGCTGCTCGAAAACCTGGTGCTGCGTGGACAACGAGGACATGCCATCTAAGCAGAAAAATAAATGAGCCTCCAACGTTTACATTGGTAACTGGAAATAAAATCCCATTATCGCATGAGAATATGTGCCCAAGATTAACATTAGAATTCCCTGTTCATATTATGCCAATGTGTCCCTTGAGCTGGTGAGAGTGTGTTCTTACCGTGTAAAAAAAAAATTTGTTTACCTGGGTTGGAGTCGTTACAAGTGGTATCAGAGCCAAGTTTTCAAAACTGTGGCCTTTGGGAGATAGGCAGTTAAATAGATTCATTTTATGTTACCTCTCTATTTCTAACTCTGAAAAAAAAATAAAAAATAAAAAATAAAAGACTGTGCTGTGCTAATGGTTTCCTCTGACTAGGTTCCTAGGAGGAAAAATAGAGACGACCAACATGAGAAGGGTAGGCAGCGGACCCCATGGGTTCGTAGCATGTCAGGGACCAGGAACAAGCCCTGGAAGGAACCCGGACTTGTGGGTTCAGATTGGAGAGGAGACTCGTAATACGAAGCATGCAATACTAGAAATGGTATAAGAATTGAGGAATGAAATAGCACGATTATGAGAAGATAACGCCAGAATAACCATGGAGTAGGAAATAATTTTAAAGAGCCTATCAGACAAACAGAATCAGCAACCGCCAAATCCTAGTGCTGAGCAACAGAGAGTGTCGGAAGAACAGAATCTCCACACAAAACCGGAAAGGTTGGAAGGAAGGAATGAAGAACAGGAGGAACGATATGATAATGCCTCCGAGCAGCAGACATCAAAAAGGTAGTGGATTGAACTGCAACGTGAGTTCCGCAAGATCAAGCCGTCCCATTTTGCGGAGAACAAGAGGAAGAAACGAAGGCATGGTAAATTAATATGAACAAATACTTTTAGCTGTACGAATATGATCACAACCTCTAGGCACGCTTAGCTATCTTCCAATTACAAGGGAAAGCCACCTTATGGTGGGAGGAAGTCAAGATAGTGAGAGGCGTAAGTGAGCAGAATATTACCTGGGACAAATTTCAAAAATATTTTAAAGAGAGGTATCTGACAAAATGGTTTTACGATGAAAAAGCAAGACAATTCCATGATTTGCATCTGGGACAACAGACCATGGACGAATGTATCACTCGCTTTACATCGTTACTTCATTATGTACCCTATATTAAAGAGGAAAAGGCTAAAGTGCAAAAATTTGTCAGTAGCTTACCCTTGTATATGAGGGAAAGGATTGAATTTGACAACCCGAAGACAATGGACGAAGTCATACGTAAGGCCAGAATTTGCTACCAGCAAAGTAAACAGAAAGGAGAGGTTCTAGGAAAAAGGGGAGCTGATAAAAGAAACAACAAATTTGTTGGAAATAGTAAAGGGAGACGCAGTGGAAGTAATAGGGGTTTCGCGAAAGGATAGAACAGTAGAATTTTTAAGAAAAATTCACTCACGTCAAGGTCAACCGGTGAGTCAAGAACCAGTGAACCCTCTAGTAAATTAGACAGTGAAGGAACAACAAGGCCTTCCGTGTAGTGTTGGGGCTGTGGCAGACCCCATTATGTTAAGAATTATCCGCAACGGAAGGGAATCGAGCAGATCTCCCAGATTCAGGAAGCTTCAACGGTTGGTGACACGGGACGAAGTATACCCCGGATTAATGCTGCCTTGGAGGACCGTCAAGCGGAGTATCAGTCGACTATGGTTGAACTCGAAGGTAAAATTCTAGACTTTTCTGTAACTATTTTAATTGACCTGGGAGCCACATTAAGTTACATTAGTCCTAAGGTGGTAGAGCACTGTAAACTGTAATCTGTAAAATTCAAGAATCCTTGGCTGGTACAACTAGCTACATGGGCCAAGAGACGAGTGCTTGCTAAAGTCACTGACTGCCCCTTAAAAGTAGCTCGACAGCCAATAACAACAGACTTAAATGTGCTTCCCCTTGGCTCCTACGACATTCTAATTGGCATGGATTGGTTAGAAAAACACTGGTCCCTCGTCAACTGTAAAACCAAGACTATCTATTACAGGGATGAGAATGGAGTACAGTGGGAGATGTAAGGAATTAAGCGGCTAGTGCAAGTTCGGCCAGTAACCGCATCTCAGTTAGCAAAATGCATTAGGAAGGGGTGTCAGATTTATGCCATCCAAGTGGGCTATGCGGACTCAAAGGGTAAAACAACTTTGTTGAATAACATCCCTGTAATACAAGAATTTTTGATGTATTTCCAGAAGAGATCCCCGGACTACCGCCTAAAAGGGATATACACTTCACCATCGAGTTGGTACCAGGGGCAGTGCCAGTATCACGAGCACCCTATAGAATGAGTGTACTTGAGTTGACGGAATTAAAAATGCAGTTACAGGAACTGCTAGATAAAAACTATATTCGCCCCAGTGTGTCTCCATGGGGAGCCCCAGTGTTATTCGTTAAGAAAAAAGACAGAACTCTTCACATGTGTATAGATTATCGTTAGCTGAATAAGCTGAACATAAAAAACAAGTACACTCTACCTCAGATTGATGAACTTTTTGATAAAGTGAAAGGTGCAACAATGTTCTCCAAGATCTATTTGCGATCAGGTTATCAACAGATCAGGATTAAGGATGAGGACATCGCTAAAACAGCTTTCAGAACAAGGTACAGACATTATGAATTTGTGGTGCTACCTTTTGGGTTAACTAATGCACCTGCAACATTCATGTGTTTGATGAATAGCATATTTCATCAATATTTGGACAGATTTGTATTGATATTCATTGATGATATCCTGATATACTCCCGCACCATGGAAGAGCACAAGGAGCACCTTAGATTGGTACTAAAAACTCTCCGAGAACATCAGTTGTATACTAAGCTTAGAAAGTGTGACTTCTACAAGGAAGAAATAAAATATCTGGGTCACATAATCACAAGGGAAGGGATTGCAGTGGACCCTGAAAAGATAAGGACCATAATGGAGTGGCCTGTACCGAAAAATGTAGCAGACATAAGGTCCTTTATGGGGTTAGCAGGTTATTATAGATGATTTGTGGAAAGTTTCTCAAGGGTAGCATATCCTATTACCTCCTTACAGAAAAAAGGAAAGGCCTTCAAATGGACCCTGGAATGCCAAAGAAGTTTTGAGCAGCTTAAACATCTGCTCACCACGGCACCCATTTTGAGCATAACAGATCCTAATAACGACTATGTGGTGTGCACTGACGCAAGCAAAGAATGTGTGGGAGGTGTGCTGATGCAAGAAGGAAAGGTAATTGCTTATGAATCTAGGAAACTCAAGTAGCATGAACAGAAGTATTCTGCCTATGATTTAGAGTTGGCTGTCATCATACACGCATTAAAGATGTGGCAACATTATCTTGTGGGAAGGAAATTCTTGCTAATGACTGACCACCACAGTTTGACCAACTATTTTAGTCAACCCTCTTTAAATGCCAAGCAAGCGCAGTGGGTAGATTTCCTCAGCAGTTTTGACTTTGAAATTAAACATCTGAAAGGGAAAGAGAACTGGGTGGCAGATGCCTTAAGTCGAAAGATGCACTGTTTGTATGAAATTTCCTACAGTAAATGGAAGAGCCCCTTCGAGGAAATGATAAAAAAGATAGCAGAACAAGATGCTATGTACCAACAAATAAAACAACAAGTACAACAATCTGTTAGCGAGAAAAATCAGCAAGGATATGAAGTGGATGACGCTGGAATATTGTACTATAAGAAAAGGCTATCTGTACCTGATCAAAACAACATTAAAAATCTGATTCTCGATGAATTCCACATCAGCCACTACGCTGGACACCCTGTATATAAGAAAATGATCACTGCGATTCGAAAAGAATACTATTGGTCGGGAATGAAAAAGAATGTGGCTGAGTATTTGGCACGGTGCTTGGATTGTCAACAAATTAAGGCAGAACATCAACATCCAGCGGGGTTATTGTAGCCATTACCCATTCCGGAATGGAAATGGGAAACCATTTCTATGGACTTTATAACAGGGCTACCTAAGACAAAGAAGAATAACGATTCCATTATGGTAGTGGTAGACAAGTTAAGCAAAGCAACACATTTTATACTTGTGCAATCCACCTATAGAGCTGTACAGATCACCCATATTTTCATGCAGAATGTGTTTAAATTACATGGACTCTTGAAGATAATAATTTGAGATCGTGACATGAAGTTCACGTCGGCCTTTTGGAGGACGTTATTTGAAGAATTGGGAACGGGGTTAAATTTCAATACAACGTACCATCCCCAGACCAATGGACAAACAGAGCGGGTGAGCCAGGTAGTTGAAGACATGTTACGAGCATATGTAATGCAGCAACCAACACAGTGGGAGGAATATTTGCACCTAGTTGAATTTCCATATAATAATGGATATCATACTTCGCTAAAAATGAGTCCCTTCGAAGTATTGTATGGACGGAAATGCCGCACACCCTCAAGCTGGGGTGGCCCTGAAGACAAATTAAGATTGGGGCCAGAGATTCTTAAGGAAATGGAGGATATGGTGAAAAGGGTACGCTATAATTTAAAGGCCGCTCAAGATAAGCAAAAGAGCTTTGCTGATCGGAAAAGGCGATTCAAAGAATACCAAGTCGGTGACCATGTATACGTAAGAATTCAAGCCTGAAAGAGTACACTGTAATGGAGTGGGTGTGCCAAGTTGGCACCCTGATATTGTGGACCATTCCAAGTCTTGGAAAGAATCGGGCCAGTGGCTTACCAACTCGCCCTGCCAAGTCACATCCGAGTCCACAATGTCTCCCATGTTTCTATATTGGAAAAATACATTTATGACCATAAACATGTGATCAGATGGCAAGACATACGGGTAAGGATTAACTCTAGCAGACTGGTCTAAAGGTTTTCTTTACAAGAGACTGATGTAGAATATTTCATGTTGCAGGTCGAATCAGAAGGCGGAATCTTGGTCGAGCCGTTGAGCATTCTCGACCTGAGAGAAGTACAACTGCGGAAGCGAGTTATTACCCAAGTTAAAGTGCAATGATAGCACTTTGGGCCTGATGAGGCCACTTGGGAAGATGAAGAGTTCATGAGAAAGGCTCACCCAGATCTGTTCTTAGTTAACAAACATTGGGACGATGTCCAATTTCAGGAGGGGGAGATGTAATGCCCCAAAATTAATGTAAATATTTAAATTTTACTGTAGTAAATGAAATACTGCTGAAACTTTACTATCGGGTGAAATTTAATAATATTGATTTTTTTTGTAACGATCTTTAAAAGTTGGAACTTCCCAAGAAAAGGGGGAGGCCAGACAGTTGTGAAATCCCCGAACCCTAATCGTGTTTCCTTAACTGGAAGGGGTTTCCAGAGAAAAGAGGAAAATGAGGGGGGGGGGGCAAAACTCCACTGTGCGGTAGAGGACCGACAGGGAGCAGGAGAAAGGAAGCTTTCCAAGTCTGGTGATGACCAGATGGTAA
Source organism: Pinus taeda (assembly GCA_000404065.3). Classification (NCBI taxonomy): domain Eukaryota; kingdom Viridiplantae; phylum Streptophyta; class Pinopsida; order Pinales; family Pinaceae; genus Pinus; species Pinus taeda. The sequence continues at coordinate 269,695 of APFE030659044.1, forward strand.
AGGCACAAAGCGAATATAATTGTCAGGGACTGTTTGTCCTTGAGTAAGCCAGGGGGGAGATTGGTCTCGAAGGACAATCTCACAGTCGGGTGGTTGGCAAACTTCAGAAAGCAGTGGTAATTTATTTTTGGGACTTCTTGTTGGACAACAACCAGGTACGAAGTATTAACCCCACTCATTGATATCTATAGAAAACTGAGGAATTTCTTTCTGTAAATTAGCTTTATCAAAGGACTTCAGCGAGTAGTTGTACACAACATTATCTGCAGTGAAACTTAAGGACTTTCTTCTGTAACTAGTCTTACAATTCTTATTAGTGGACCTTGATAATAGTACCTTTAATTGGAAATTAACTTTGTGAATTAACTATTCAAAAGTCATTAATCTGTATTATGGTGAACTGGGGTTTATACATTTGGATTCGTGAATAGGGTTTATTGTACAAAGAATCACAACAACATTTCAGAACTTAATCTAAATAAAAGTGGTATCAGGATTACCAGTGACCATGGCCGGACTTTCTGCTAGGGTAGACACAGACCAAGGGAACTCTGGTAAGGGTATACACCACACAGTGCCATACACTGGAAGCCAACCTGAGAAGAGAACTATACACAATTAACATTTACATTTAAATAGTATAGTGATAAACTGTGTGTGGCATGGAAAAGGTGGTGAGGGTGGTACTCTTTTACCCGAAACTGATTTACAAGCAACTTTAAAACAAAAAGATATAACATTCCTTTGAATTAAACATAACATGCTGAACGAAAATACAAAGACCCACTGTGAAATATGTCATAATGCGCGGTAGCCAAGAGTGTGCAAAGGTACCAAGGAAGGCGGCCATACGAGAGCAGTTTTGAGCCTGAGTAGGCCAGACAACACTCTGAGGCGTAGCCGGGTCTAACACCTTGATGCCCTAATCATTAAGTTATTTAAAATAGCAAAAACCCTAATGATTCAAGGAAACTGGCAGAATGTTGTAAACCCATGACTGAGAACGAAAGAAAAAATATAAGAAACATAAAAGAAAACTGTGCACTACATTCATATAATTTAACCGATACATGTTATCAGCGGGTCAAACCCCATACCCATGAAAAGTGAAAACTTCCTCCAAGTCCATATGATGTAACACGCCCTCAAAACAAGCAGCATAGGGACAATAAGAGATAAAGAACAAATTTTGAATTCTGTATCAGCGTACTTGAATATATATACATTGCAGTAATAAAAGAAACATGTCGTAGCACAATTATGCACAGTCGTGCAAAAATCTAAAGAACCGGAGCGGAAGCTAGACAAACGGCAGCCTTATACCAAAAATTCCTGTAGCAAGGAATAACACATTACTTAGAAAAGAAAACAAATTTGACCCCAGTATCTTCCATATCACTCGACAAAGACAGTCGAGGATTACCCTTAGTTGCATATCCATCCTTCCATATATGTAGATTTTTCCATTCGAGGGCGGCCAAAGGGAAAAACAAATGCATACCTGATACCCCTGTTCAAGGAGGGTCCAAATTCAATTTCCATGGGAGTCCAACCTGCTTTCGACAACCAGTAAAAGTCTGTTCATTATGATGTAACAGAAAAAATGATGACCCAGTTTAGGAAAGGAAAAGCCACAGCGATGAGCGGAGGTTACCTGGGTAGGTTGGATTTTTCGTGAGCCAGTTCAGCTCTTCGATATTGCAACAGTCTGTCACCATAAGACCCAAACTCTGCAATCAAAAGATGCGATACAAGGTCACAAATATTAGATCGGAGTGGCTAAATTAGAAAAATAACAGTAAGGTAAATTGACCGCCAAGTTGTTACCTGCAGAAAATAGCGGACCTGGGCTCGCCAGTGACGAATCTAGAACTGAGATTGTTAGCATCCTGGGCAGCATGGCTCGAGCTCTCCAGAGCTAGTTCCGCGGGAGATAATCTTCTAAATTAATCGGGACATAATTTTGGAAACCGTAAACCTTTGGATAGCCGTAGGATGGTAAGGTGAAATCACCACCATCGAAGGTGGCGGGATTACCCACAATGCCAATTAATTCTGCCAGCCACGTACAGGACGGTCTGCGAGAGTTAAATGCACCACATCTCTGCCATGTGAAGATGGATGGGCTGCTCGACAACCTGGTGCCACGTGGATAGCGAGGACATGCCATCCAAGAAGCAAAATAAATGAGCCTCCAACATTTACATTGGTAACTAGAAAAAAAATCCCATTATCACATGAGAATATGTGCCCAAGATTAACATTAGAATTCCCCGTTCAGATTATGCCAATGTGTCACATGAGTTGGTGAGAGTGTGTTCTTACCATGTAAAAAAAAAAAATTGTTTACCCGGGTTGGAGTCATTACAAGTGGTATCAAAGCCAAGTTTTCAAAACTATGGCCTCTGGGAGATAGGTAGTTAAATAGATTCATTTTATGTTACCTCTGTATTTCTAACTCTAAAAAGAAAAAGAAAAAGGAAAATTAAAGACTGTGTTGTGCTAATGGTTTCCTATGACCAGGTTCCTAGGAGGAAAAATAGAGACGACCAACATGAGAAGGGCAGGTAGCAGACCCCACGTGTTTGTAGTAGGTCAGGGACCAGGGACAAGCCTTAGAAGGAACCCGGAGTTGTGGGTTCAGATTGGAGAGGAGACTCGTAATACGAACCATGCAATATTAGAAATGGTACAAGAACTGAGGAATGAAATAACACGATTACGAGAAGATAACGCCAGAATAACCAATGTGTCACATGAGTTGGTGAGAGTGTGTTCTTACCATGTAAAAAAAAAAAAATTGTTTACCCGGGTTGGAGTCGTTACAAGTGGTATCAAAGCCAAGTTTTCAAAACTATGGCCTCTGGGAGATAGGTAGTTAAATAGATTCATTTTATGTTACCTCTGTATTTCTAACTCTGAAAAAAATAAAAAGAAAAAAAGAAAAAAAAAAGACTGTGTTGTGCTAATGGTTTCCTCTGACCAGGTTCCTAGGAGGAAAAATAGAGACGACCAACATGAGAAGGGCAGGTAGCAGACCCCACGTGTTTGTAGTAGGTCAGGGACCAGGGACAAGCCCTAGAAGGAACCCGGAGTTGTGGGTTCAGATTGGAGAGGAGACTCGTAATAAAAACCATGCAATATTAGAAATGGTACAAGAACTGAGGAATGAAATAGCACGATTACGAGAAGATAACGCCAGAATAACCATGGAGCAGGAAAGAATTTTAAAAAGCCTATTAGACAAATAGAATCAGCAACTGCCAAATCCTAGTGCTGAGCAACAGAGAGTGCCGGAAGAATAGAATCTCCACACATAACTGGAAAGGTCCGAAGAAAGGAATGAAGAACAGGAGGAACAATCTGATAATGCCTCCGAGCAGCAGACATCGAAGAGGCAGCGGATTGAACTGCAAGGTGAGTTCCGCAAGATCAAGCCGCCGCATTTCGACGGAGAACAAGAGGATGCAGTGGAGGCATGGTTAATTAATATGAACAAATACTTTTAGCTATACGAATATGATCACAACCTCAAGGAATGCTTAGCTATCTTCCAATTACAAGGGAAAGCCACCTTATGGTGGGAGGAAGTCAAGATAGTGAGAGGTGTAAGTGAGCAAAATATTACCTGGGACAAATTTCAGAAATATTTTAAAGAGAGGTATCTGACAGAACGGTTTTACGATGAAAAAGCAAGAGAATTCCATGATTTGCGTCTGGGACAGCAGACCATGGACGAATTTATCGCTGGCTTTACATCGTTACTTCGTTATGTACCCTATATTAAAGAGGAAAAGGATAAAGTGCAAATATTTGTCAGTATTTTACCTTGTATATGAGGGAAAGGATTGAATTTGACAACCTGAAGACAATGGATGAAGTCATACGTAAGGCCAGAATTTGCTACCAGCAAAGTAAACAGAAAGGAGAGGTTCCAGGAAAAAGGGGAGTTGATAAAAGAAACAACAAATTTGCTGGAAATAGTAAAGGGAGTCATGGTGGAAGTAATAGGGGTTTTACGAAAGGACAGAACAATAGAATTTTTCAGAAAAATTCACTCAGGTCAAGGTCAACCGATGAGTCAAGAACTAGTGAGCCCTCTAGTAAATTAGACAGTGAAGGAACAACAAGGCCTCCCGTGCAGTGTTGGGGCTGTGGTAGACCCCATTATGTTAAGAATTATCCGCAACAGAAGGGAACCAAGCAGATCTCCCAGATTCAGGAAGCTTCGACGGTTGGTGACATGGGACGAAGTATACCCCGGATTAATGCTGCCTTGGAGGACCGTCAGGCGGAGTATCAGCTGACTATGGTGGAACTCGAAGGTAAAATTCTAGACTTTTCTGTAACTATTTTAATTGACCTAGGAGCCACATTAAGTTACATTAGTCCTAAGGTGGTAGAGCACTATAAACTGCAATCTATAAAATTCAAGAATCCTTGGCTGGTACAGCTAGCTACAGGGGCCAAGAGACGAGTGCTTGCTAAAGTCACTGACTGCACCTTAAAAGTAGCTGGAGAGCCGGTAATAGCAGACTTAAATGTGCTTCCCCTTGTCTCCTATGACATTCTAATCGGCATGGATTGGTTAGAAAAACACTAGTCCCTCGTCAACTGTAAAACCAAGACATCTATTACAGGGATGAGTGGGGAGTATAGCAGGAGATGCAAGGAATTAAGCGGCCAGTGCAAGTTTGGCCAGTAACTGCATCTTTATTAGCAAAATGCATCAGGAAGGGGTGTCAGATTTATGCCATCCAAGTGGGCTATGTAGACTCAAAGGGTAAAACAACCTTGTTGGATAACATCCCTGTAATACAAGAATTTGTTGATGTATTTCCAAAAGAGATCCCCGGGCTGCCGCCTAAAGGGGATATAGACTTCACCATCGAGTTGGTACCAGGGGCAGTGCTAGTATCACGAGCACCCTATAGAATGAGTGTACCTGAGTTGATGAAATTAAAAATTTAGTTACGGGAACTGCTAGATAAAAACTATATTCGCCCCAGTGTGTCTCCATGGGGAGCCCGAGTGTTATTCATTAAGAAAAAAGATGGAACTCTTTGCATGTGTATAGATTATCGTCAGCTGAACAAGATGACCATCAAAAACAAGTACCCTCTACCTCGGATTGATGAACTTTTGATCAAATGAAAGGTGCAACAATGTTCTCCAAGATCGATTTGCGATCAGGTTATCACCAGATCAGGATTAACGAGGAGGACATCACTAAAACAACTTTCAGAACAAGGTACATACATGATGAATTTGTGGTGCTACCTTTTGGGTTACCTAACGCACCTGCAAGTTTCATGTGTTTGATGAGCAACATATTTCATCAATATTTGGACAGATGTTTACTGATATTCACTGATAATATCCTGATATACTCCCACACCATGGAAGAGCACAAGGAGCACCTTAGATTGGTACTGCAAACTCTCCGAGAACATCAGTTGTATGCTAAGTTTAGCAAGTGCGACTTATACAAGGAAGAAATACAATATCTGGGTCACATAATCACAAGGGAAGGGATTGCAGTGGACCCTGAAAAGATAAGGACCATAATGGAGTGGCCTGTACCGAAATATGTAGCAGACATAAGGTCCTTTATGGGGTTAGCGGGTTATTACAGACGATTTGTCGAAAGTTTCTCAAGGGTAGCATATCCTATTACCTCCTTACAGAAAAAAGGAAAGGCCTTCAAATGGACCCTGGAATGCCAAAGAAATTTTGAGCAGCTTAAACATCTGCTCACCACGGCACTCGTTTTGAGCATAGCAGATCCTAATAAAGACTATGTGGTGTGCACTGACGCAAGCAAAGAAGGTGTGGGAGGTGTGGTGATGCAAGAAGGAAAGGTAATTGCTTATGAATCTAGGAAACTCAAGGAGCATGAACAGAAGTATTCTACCTATGATTTAGAGTTGGCTGCCGTCATACACGCATTAAAGATGTCGTGACATTATCTTGTGGGAAGGAAATTCTTGCTGATGACTGATCACCATAGTTTGACCAACTATTTTAGTCAACCCACTTTAAACGCTAGGCAAGCGCGGAGGGTAGATTTCCTCAGCAGTTTTGACTTTGAAATTAAACTTCTGAAAGGGAAAGAGAACCGGGTGGTAGATGCCTTAAGTTGAAAGATGCACTGTTTGTATGAAATTTCCTACAGTAAATGGAAGAGCCCCTTCAAGGAAATGATAAAAAAGACAGGAGAACAAGATGCTATGTACCAGAAAATAAAACAACAAGTACAACAATCTGATGGCGAGAAAAATCAGCAAGGATATGAAGTGGATGACGCTGGAATATTGTACTATAAGAAAAGGCTATATGTACCTGATTAAAATAGCATTAAAAATATGATTCTCGATGAAGTCCACATCAGGCACTATGTTGGACACCCCGGATATCAGAAAATGATCATTGCGATTCGAAAAGAATACTATTGGTCAGGAATGAAAAGGAATGTGGTTGAGTATTTGGCATGGTGCTTGGAGTGTCAAAAAATTAAGGCAGAACATCAACATCTAGCGGGGTTACTGCAGCCATTACCCATTCCGGAATGGAAATGGGAAACAATTTCTATGGACTTTATAACAGGGCTACCTAAGACAAAGAAGAATAACGATTCCATTATGGTAGTGGTAGACAAGTTAAGCAAAGCAGCACATTTTATACCTGTGCAATCCACCTATAGAGTTGTACAGATCGCCCATAGTTTCATGCATAATGTGTTTAAATTACATGGACTCCTAAAGATAATAATTTCAGATCATGACGTGAAGTTCACGTCGGCCTTTTGGAGGACGTTATTTGCAGAATTGGGAACATAGTTAAATTTCAGTACAATGTACCATCCCCAGACTGATGGACAAACAGAGTGGGTGAACTAGGTAGTTGAAGACATGTTACGAGCATATGTAATGCAACAACCAACACAGTGGGAGGAATATTTGCACCTAGTTGAATTTGCATATAATAACGGATATCATACTTAGCTACAAATGAGTCCCTTCGAAGTTTTGTATGGACGGAAATGCCGCACACCCTCAAGCTAGGGTGGCCCTGAAGAAAAATTAAGATTGGGACCAAAGATGCTTAAGGAAATGGAGGATATGGTGAAAAGGGTGCGCTCTAATTTAAAGACCGCTCAAGATAGGCAAAAGAGCTTTGCTGATCGGAAAAGGTGATTCAAAGAATACCAAGTCGGTGACCATGTATATGTAAGAATTCAAGCCTGAAAGAGTACACTGCAATGGAGTGGGTGTGCCAAGTTGGCACCCTGATATTGTGGACCATTCCAAGTCTTGGCAAGAATCAGGGTAGTGGCTTAGCAACTCGCCTGCCAAGTCACATCTGAGTCCACAATGTCTTCCATGTTTCTATATTGGACAAATACATTTATGACCATAAACATGTGATCAGATGGCAAGACATACGGGTAAGGATTAACTCTAGCAGATTGGTCTAAAGGTTTTCTTTACAAGAGACTGATGTAGAATATTTCATGTTGCAGGTCGAACCGGAAGGCAAAATCTTGGTCGAGCCGCTGAGAATTCTCGACCGGAGAGAAGTACAGTTGCGGAAGCGAGTTATTACCCAAGTTAAAGTGCAATGGCAGCACTTTGGGCCTGATGAGTCCACTTGGGAAGATGAAGAGTTCATGAGAAAGGCTCACCCGGATCTGTTCTTAGTTAACTAACATCGAGACGATGTCCAATTTCAGGAGGGGGAGATGTAATGCCCCGGAATTAATGTAAATATTTAAATTTTACTGTAGTAAATGAAAGACTACTGAAAATTTACTATCAGGTGAAATTCAATAATATTGTTTTTTTTGTAATGATCTTTAAAAGTTGGAACTTCCCAAGAAAAGGGAGAGGCCAGATAGTTGTGAAATCCCCGAACCCTAACCGTGTTTCCTTAACTGGAAGGGGTTTCCAGAGAGAAGAGGAAAACAGGGGGGGGCAAAACTCCACTGTGCGGTAGAGGACTAACATGGAGTAGGAGAACGGAAGCTTGCCAAGTCTGGTGATGACCAGATGGTAAGGGCGCAAAGTGCAGATAATTGTCAGGGACTATTTGTCCTTGAGTAAGCCGGGGGAAGATTGTTCTCGAAGGAAAATCTCATGGTTAGGTGGTCGACTAATTGCAGAAAGCAGTGGTAATTTATTTTTGGGACTTCTTGTTGGAAAACAACCAGGTACGAAGTATTAACCCCACTCATTGATATCTGTAGAAAACTGAGGAATTTCTTTCTATAAATTAGCTTTATCAAAGGGCTTCAGCTAGTAATTGTACACAACATTATCCGCAGTGAAACTTAAGGACTTTCTTATGTAACTAGTCTTATAATTCTTATTAGTGGACCTCGATAATAGTACCTTTAATTGGAAATTAACTTTGTGAATTAACTATTCAAAAGTCATTAATCGTTATTATGGTGAACTAGGGTTTATACATTTGGATTCGTGAATAGGGTTTACTGTACAAAGAATCACGACAACATTTCAGTACTTAATCTAAAGAAAAGTGGTATCAGGATTAACAGTAACCATGGTCAGACTTCTACTAGGGTAGAAACAGACCAAGGGAATTGTGGTAAGGATATACACCGCACAGTGCCATGCACTAAAAGCTAACCCGAGAAGAGAACTGCACACAATTAACATTTACATTTAAACAATATAGTGAGAAACTGTGTGTGGCATGGCAAAGGTGGTGAGGGTGGTACTCTTTTACCTGAAAGTGATTTACAAGCAACTTTAAAAAAAACATATAACATTCCTTTGAATTAAACATAACATGTTGAACGATAATACAAAGACCCACTGTGAAATATGTCATAATGCGCGGTAGCCAAGAGTGTGCAAAGGTATCGAGGAAGGCAGCTATACGAGAGCAGTTCTGAGCCTGAGTAGGCCAGACAGCACTCTGAGGCGTAGCCGGGTCTAACACCCTGATACCCCAATCATTAAGTTATTTAAAACAACAAAAACCCTAATGATTAAAGGAAACTGGCAGAATGTTGTAAACCCATGACTGAGAACGAAAGCAAAAATATAAGAAACATAAAAGAAAACTGTGCACTACATTCATATAATTTAACTGATACATGTTATCAACGGGTCGAACCCGATACCCATGAAAAGAGGAAACTTCCTCCAAGTCCATATGATGTAACACGCCCTCAAAATAAGTAGCATAGGGACAGTAAGAGATAAAGAACAAAGTTTGAATTTTGTATCAGCGTACTTGAATATATATACATTGCAGTAATAAAAGAAACATTCCGTAGCATGGTTATGCACAGTCGTGCCAAAAGCTAAAGAACCGGAGCAGAAGCTAGAAAAACGACGACCTTATACCAAAAATTCTTGTAGCGAGGAATAACACATTACTCAGAAAAGAAAACGAATTTGACCCCAGTATCTTCCATATCACTCGACAAAGACAATCGAGGATCACCCTTAGTTGCATAGCCATCCTTCAATATATGTAGATTTTTCCATTCGAGGGTGGCCGAAGGGAAAAACAAATGCATACCTGATACCCCTGTTCAAGGAGGGTCCACCTTCAATTTCCATGGGCATCCAACCTGCTTTAGACAACCAGTAAAAGTCTGTTCATTATGATGTAACAGAAAAAATGATGATCCAGTTTAGGAAAGGAAAAGCCACAGCAATGAGCGGAGGTTACCTGGGTAGGTTGGAGTTTTCGTGAGCTAGTTCAGCTCTTCGATATTGCAGTGGTCTGTCACCATAAGACCCAAACTCTGCAATCAAAAGATGCGATACAAGGTCACAAATATTAGATCGGACTGGCTAAATTAGAAAAATAACAGTAAGGTAAATTCACTGCCAAGTTGTTACCTGCAGAAAACAGTGAACCTGGGCTTGCCATCGACGAATCTAGAACTGAGATTGTTAGCATCCTGGGTGGAGTGGCTCGAGCTCTCCAGAGCTAGTTCCGCGGGAGATAATCTTCCAAATTAATCAGGACATAGTTTTGGAAACCGTAAACCTTTGGACAGCTATACGATGGTAAGGTGAAATCACCATCCTTGAAGGTGGCGGGATTACCCACAGTGCCAATTAATTTTTCCAGCAACGCACAGGACGGTCTGTGAGAGTTAAATGCACCACATCTCTGCCATGTGAAGATGGATGGGTTGGTCGACAACCTGGTGCTGCGTGGACAGTGAGGACATGCCATCCAAGCGGCAAAATAAATGAGCCTCCAACGTTTACATTGGTAACTAGAAAGAAAAATCCCATTATCGCATGAAAATATGTGCCCAAGATTAACATTAGAATTCCCCATTCAGATTATGCCAATGTGTCACATGAGCTGGTGAGAGTGTGTTCTTACCATGTAAAAAAAAAAATTTGTTTACCGAGGTTGGAGTCGTTACAGATAATCTCACTATAGTATCAATATCTCATCCTTTCTCCTGTAAGGCCTTCCCATGGAGGTTTATTTATACCTCTTCAAATTAGTTTTTTCAATTGGGAAACAGTTGGGCCACTAGAAATAGGAGGTGAGTAACAGGTAAAACCTGTGAAATCCACCCAAAATTAAGGAAATTTATTTTTTTTAAGTGTTTTAACATATGTACATGGGTTGGATATATGCTAACCTACGTGTACATGCTTTTATCACAGGGAAAAGTAGTGTATAGGGAATAAAACATTGTTTTTTAGATTTTGGACCAAGTCTGGAAGGAAGGGTTTCCCTAGGCCATAATCATAGCATCAGATCTACCAAGAGTGGTAAATGGTGCTATAACACCAACGAAGAGTAAACCACCTCTTGGATTTACCATATATCCTACCATTCACCAGCGAGAATTCTTAGGCCATACGAGGCAACACAAAATCTAACTTTACTGCAACCCACCGCCCGACTAAGGGATCACTAGGCCATGTGCTCTATCATTTTGAAGATCCACCTCACTCAGATTCGAATCTAGCTCAACAAAAACATGAGAACCCCATCACACCATGGATATCTAGAAATGGAGAGGCTAGTTTGAAAACACTCTTACACCTTGCAAAACTCATGCCATGACAGAAAATGGCCACATACAATACCATGCATGCCAAATCTAGCAATGAAAATACACATGCAAGTCGATAACTGCAATGAAGCCTGTTGTAGTTGCTTGATCCCGCCTTTCCCTACTTGATCCTTGCTTCCTCTTGCCTTCTTTTCCTTTATTTCTCCAATGTCGAAGTGCTCCAAGAAAACTCTAAGTGTTCAAGAGTACGAAAGAGAGAGAGAGAGAAAAACGATAGAGCTCCAAAACTGAACTGATAAAAGGTTACCAACTAGTCCTCGGAAGCCTTTTTATGAATGAGGCTTATATTTTCTTCATTTCACCCGTCACATGCAACTTGTGACCTTTCACCTCCTTTTTCTCCAAATTTCCATTATTTTCATAAATAATTTTGCCAAAAATGTCATTTTTCCTTTCAAAATCCTTAGCCATTGTCTTTGTCAATTTCCTTAGCCATAAAAGACCAAATGAACACCCACTAGGATTTCCTGCCCAACATTCATCTTGGAATAAGTGTCCCATCGACCGTGGTCATCATATTTTCACCATGGTTGTTACAGAACCCTCCCCCTTGAGGGACACTGTACTTAGTGTTCAATCACAAATATACCTCAGCAACCTGTTGAAAGAATACATACTACTCATGGAGATTTATAACACATCTCGATGCAGTATTTATAATGAAAGATCTGCTCAAAACATAACATCATGACAACCTGACAAAATATTGCTTAGTGGAGTTTTTTATAACACAACTCATTATGGTATTTACAATTATCATCCAGTTGATTTCCAATCCACATGATATCATAGTAACATAACAACATAATCATAATAACATGACACCCATGCCACATAGTGGAGCTTTATAACATAGCTCGTTACGATATTTACATCCATATACATATGTACATATAACAACATCACCATAAATATAGATAGAAAAACATATCTCAACACATGTACCAAAGAACATATCAAAACATATACTAAACATCATATCTAAGCATATATCAAAACATCATATAACATATACCAAACCATCATAAAGCATATATCAGCCACCATAAAGCATATACCGAAGCACCATAAAGAAAATACTAAACCACAATAAAGCATATACCAAACCATCACAAAGCAAATACCAAACCACCACAAAGCATATACCAAACCACCATATCAATGTTTCTTTGCCTCAACCAACAAACAAGGAAGGATACACAACCCACATTTGATCTGTCATCTCCCATGTAGCTTCATTAGGCCCAAAGTGCTTCCATTGCACTTTAACTTGCTCGATTGCTCGGTTTCGGTGCATGGGCACCATTTTTTGCAATATACATTGAGGCTCCAGCTATAATTGGTCCCACCTGCAATACAGACCAATCAATCACATGGTCAACATCCTTAACATACTTCTTAAGCAAAGATACATAGAAAACATCATGGAATTTCAATGTCGGAGGCAGTGCAAGTCGATAGGTTACTGGCCCAATTCTCTCAACAATGTTGAAAGGTCTAGAAAATCGTGGTTCCAGCTTGGCAATCCGCAAGGAGATCTTCTTCAATTTGAATGCAAGTACACATGTTCCCCAACGTGGAACTCATTGAATAACCTATTCCTATCTGCATAACTCTTCTACCTATCCTATGATTCCTTTATATTCTTGTTGATTAAAGGAAGCTCACTCAACAATATTAAACACACACATACAATAAATAGTCAATAATCAAACTAGCAACACACAAAAGACAAATTGGCGGAAAAGGCAAAGAGCCTTAAACATTCCTCACATTATCATTATTAATCAATCCAATGTACAAATATTGATACTAGTACAAATAAATACATGAGGATGTTGGTATCAAGATAGTACGTCTATCTTGGACACTATGGTTGAGACAATTTCTCAACTACACACTAACTTAGGAGAACTAGTTGGACAGAATCTCTCGTCCTAACTAAAATCCATAGTTTGAGGAACTAACTCTCATGATTTAATTTAATTAACTATTTTATTTGGATTTATAATTGTTTTTAAGAGAGTGAGGCTAACATTCACCTCCCCCCCCCCCACAATGATAAATCCAAATGGAACAAGGAACCATCTACCAAGTTCTCAAGTTTCTCTTAAAAAAACACTGCCTGAAAAACCGCCAATGTTGGATGTTGGAAAAACTCAAATCTAAAGAGAACATGAATCAACTACATGCCTGGTTCATCTCTGAATGTCTCTTGACAACTCCATCACGTGCCAAGCTGCAAAAGGATCCAACTATCCTTTTCTTGAAAACAACATCCGGTGTCCACTACAATTTGATGAACGCCCACTGGTGCATTTGCTGATGGTGATCACTCACTGGCTAATGATGTCGAAAAACAACTCAATGTTGCTTTTGCTATGATGAAAGCTGCTCACTGCTGCTTTTTCTATCGATTTCCCACTGGCGAATTTGCTAATGCTCAGTGCTGATGAAAAATTCCCACTGGCTGATGAAGATACCCATTGGCTGCTTCGCTGATATTGTCAAGACTTTCCGTCTGACAACCACTTGTCAATTTCATTGACATTTCCCCCCCTTTATCAGCTAAAAGGAGAGACAATCTTCTCCAAAATATATATAAACTCCCCCCCTTCAGGTGTAGGAGAGTTTCATTGTTGTACTCCCTCATTCAACTGCATGAGAGTACCATCATCGGTTCACTGTTCGCTGCACTATGTGTGATTGTAGTCGGTTGTAGAACTGAGACAACATTTTGACTGTGGATTACCATTCCCAAGGATTGATCCATTCATAATGTATCTTCAATCTGGCTGATTTTTGTTGGTTACGACATTTTTCTGAGGAATGATTGGGCTTGCCACAATGGTGACAAGGATGGAGATCAAAACACTGATCTTCCATATTACTGGTTCTTTGATAATGAGAACATTTCGGTTGGACTTGAACTTCAGGCTGCGTGAAATTTTGTTTGTCTGCAAATTTCTCAAAATTTGTTGAGGTGAGTTGTGCAAGAAATCCTGCACTGATGAACTTAATTGGCTTGGAATCATATGGGATATGTGAGTTGGTGTCATCAATGACATATCCTAAGCCACGTCGATTCTTGTTATTTTGAATTTCTTCCCAGGGCTTGATGATGGGGTTGGAAGAAATTTGAGCTGGAACAACTTCGACACTTGAAGTTGTTGGGATGAATGAATTATCATTTGGATGGTTCAAAGACTTGAAAGTATCACTTTTTTCTTGCAATTCATTCCTTTGAAGTTGCAACTCGAGTTGAAGAAAATCAATGGTTTCATGTGTTTGTCGTAGATGCCGTGAAAGATCATCAAGAGTTTCTTTGTTTATGTGCACCATGTCTTCATCACTAGAGATGATCAAACTATGAAGAATGATTAACAACTGAATATGTTGCATCATCTGAACTTGCTCACTTGTCGTAGATGTCGTGCTATGAACTATTTCACTTGATTTTGTTACTTGCATGACAGGCTCGCTTGCTATGGGACTTGAATGGCACGCTTGCTTGATTTGTTGCTTATTTCACTTGTTGGGAACACTTGCTAGAGTTGTAGAACTTTCTTGCTTAAACTCTGGAATTCATGCTCTCTTGATGACGACCGTGTTTGCGTGAATGCTCACTTGCCTTACTTGATGACTTCACACTCACTTGAAGGAATAGCCACACTCGCTTGATGTCAATCTCAACTTGCTTGATTGGTGTTAGATTTTAACTTGTTTGGTTGTTTTGATGGTTGCTGCAATGAACTTCACTCTGGCTCGTTGAAGGTTTGAACTTTGTACTATTTTGACGCAAATTTCTTGAATGAATACTCATGCTCGGTTGCAGGAGATGTGAACTTGTTGCTTGTTTGTTTTAGAGTTAAAATTCGTGCATTATCTTGATTCTGCTTAAAGGAAGGGTGTCGAACACTGTCGAAAATGTACCCAAAAAATGATTAATGATTTAATGACTCACTAAAATGAATTCTATTTGAATCAATTCAAGACTTGGGTGTTGGTTTCAACCAAGAATGCACCCTTACAATTCAATGTAATTTGAGTTTGATTACAAGTTCAATAATGTTGATGTAGACTGTGCTCTCAAACATTGAAGTTTACAGATTCATTAACTTGATTGTAGTGATGTAGACTTTGCTTGGAAATGTTGGAGTTTGCAAATTCATGAACTTGATTATATTAAGTGAATTTGTTTGTTGAGGTAGCATGCCGATGTTGAAAACTTTGATTAATTGTTGTATGTGTTGAGCTTAATTATCCTTCCTTGCATCTATTTCGTTACAGGTGTTATGCTTGCTTGAATTGAACTTTATGTGTGTTAAATGAGATCATTTATGTGTCAAAACTAGACACAAATAAAAAAGCAACAACATGAAGCATACACCATCATCAACATACTCTTCATGTACCTAAGATACCCTTATTCAATTTGGGGTAGATCTAGGACACAATCACCACAAAAATGATATCTTTATTAAAATTTGGAGTACATAATCGCTCAGCTTCACAACATCTTCATGGAATCATAATTCTAGAACTTTTTGAAATAAAAATGTTCAAAAAACTGACTCAACCTCCTTAGCTCATTGATGCACAAATCTTCAACCTGAATTATGCAATAAAAATTCTCTACACAATTCGTTAAACATATGAAAGTAGGAGGTATTGCAATAGTAATGGTTGTGCTCTTATAACTCCCACATAAAAACTTTCAAACTTCAAATCCCTTTACAGTTATCACAAATACCCAAACTCTTCCCCCTTGTGAAGACGAACATTAACCCTTCCAATAAAACCGATTGGCTCAGACTAGTACATAAGTCACTCATCATTCTAAGAAAGTTGCCTCTAATATCTGTGGAAGTAATGGTATCTTCATTTATTTTCAAAAGAAGAGTTAGATATTCACTTTGGTGCTACAACAATGATAGACAATGCTACGACATAATCGTCAAAACGGAGCTGAACAAAATATTTAATAAATATGGTAACAAAGACATTGAAATGAGTTGCTTTTCCACCTCGTTTGGTTACAATTCAGGGTCTGGCAAGGGAGGAGGCAAGTTATGATCAGACAATTTGTTCATCTATATTTCCTTCCTTTCCCCAGGATATATCTGTTGTTGGTCTGATTTTGTATTATTCAACAAATGAGAATTTTGTACAAGTGATAGTAAATCATGCAAACTGGGAACGCAACTTCTGACCAAGAAGATACAAATTCTCCACATTTAAACATTCCTGACTTAGTAAAGTTCAATGAAGTCAACATAGATGCATTTTTACCAAGTGTAAATGACAGTCAAGACAGGGTGACAACATCACTTTTGGCATCAGGCATACCTTATGGAATTCCTGATTTAGGTGACCCCCTATTCAATGCATTAGATAATCTAGATTCGTGTATGGAATATGATGAGAAAAGTAATAATATACCACAGATGGAGGTTGCAGCTGAGTCTTTTGTCAAATCCAGCTCTAATGGAGAAGAACATATGGAGCATAGAGAGATCCAAGATGAAGCTCCGAGTCATTCTGGATAAACACTATAGCTGTTAAGTACTGGAAGGGTTGAGCTTCATTAGTTGTGGAGCTTGCTGAAGCATTCTCTAGATCAGCATCTCACATAGTCAATGGACCAATGTAACAATTTCTCCACATTTCCAAAAACCACACATATCTTCCAATTCATGATTGTTGGCCTGTGGCTCTGTCTACAACATTTCAATTTATATGTAATGGTTAAATTAAAAAATACATTATATAAATGAAGCATTGGATTTAAAAATCCATTTAATATCAAATGCACATATGGAAGTAATCAACATAACTATGCATTATGTTTGACTGATTTACCATAAGACTTTTGCGTTATATAAAACAATAAAACTTTAAGAAACAATTGATATCAATCTCAAACTCAATGCATAATTAACTCAGTTTGATAGACTATAATTTCATTGAATATACAAGTTGAATGCAGATCGAATATGCGCTATTTCTCCACCTCTATGCCGCTTGAACTCATGCTGCATTGATTCTCATGGAAGGCTATCACCACTATTTCTATGCGCTCAACTGTTGTGCGCTCTCTTCATTCGTTGAACCAACTCTCACGGATACAATAGTCACGTTGCACTCTGGATCACAACCCGCGAACTATACTATTCTGCACTTGCACCAGTTGGTAGGGTTGGTCTCCACATAGGCAGGATTTAACCTAGAACACCTCTGATACCACATGAAGGAAACTCACTTAGCAATATTAAACACCCACACATAAAATAAATACTCAATAATCAAACCAGCAACACACAAAAGACAAACTGGCAGAAAAGGCAGAGAGCCTTCAACATTCCTCACATTCTCATTATTAATCAATCCAATGCAAAAATATTGATAATAGTACAAATAAATACATGAGGATGTTGGTCTCAAGATAGTACGTCTATCTTGGACACTATGGTTGAGACAATTTCTCAACTACAACTAAATTAAGAGAACTAGTTGGAGAGAATCTCTCCTCCTAACTAAACTCCCTAGTTTGAGGAACTAACTCTCATGATTTAATTTAATTAATTATTTTAATTGGATTTATAATTGTTTTTAAGAGAGTGAGGCTAACATTGATTACCTGCATTTCATGTTCCATGTCTGTTAGCATATCTTGTCCAATCAATACCTTGCTAACCGAATCACTCCAACTGATGGAGTGTTACAACTCCACCCGTATAATGCCTCAAAAGGACTCATCCTCAGTGACTCCTTATAACTATTGCTATAAGTGATCTATACCAAAGGGAGATACTCTTCCTAATTCCATTGTTGATGCATCACAGACATCAATCGAATATGATCACTCATAAGTACAAACCTCCTACCAAGAAGATAGTGTCTCCACATCTTTAATGCATGTATGATCGTTGCTAACTCAAGATCATGCATTAGGCATTTCTTCTCGTGCTCATTTAGTTTCTGGGACTCATAACATACCATGTGTCTATCCTACATAAGGACTCCACCAAGCCCTATCTTTCAAGCATATGTGCATACCACAAATTCCTTGGGAGGATCTGCAATTTGTAGTACTGGTGCATGTGTCAAAAACTACTTAACTTGATCAAAGCTAGCCTCTAGCCTCACACTCCTCAGTCCATTTGAACTTCTTACCTTTTCTTTGCAATGATTTTATGGGATAAGCAATCTGAGAGAGGTTCCTAATGAACCTTTGATAATATCTTGGCAACCCCATGAAATATCTTACCTCATCCACAGTCTTAGGAGCTACCCACTCCATGATGGCCATTGTCTTTTCTAGATCTACTGAAATGCCCTCCTTGGAGACAACATGTCCCAAGTAATGTACCTCAGTCTAAAAGAAACTACACTTGATGAGCTTAGCATACAATTGATGCTCCCTCAACAACCTCAACACTATTGCTAAATACTCAACACACACTTATTTTTAGAATATACCAGTATATCATCAATGAACACAATAAAAAAAATTATCCAAATATGGATAAAACATACTATTCATCAAACACATGAGTGTAGTTGTTATCACTGTTAAAGTTTTTAAAATTTTGGACAGCCCGCATGGTTCCAAAGTTTTTATGTTAAACATGGTCAAGTCATTTTTATGTTTTTAGAGTCTAAGTCATAGGGTTAGAGTCTCATTTCCATCATCAAATAAAGTTCAAAAAACTTGTTTGGCCCCTTATGGATCCCATGTCATGTTTAAAGTTTCATGTGTCCGGTCATTTCAAACTTTTTAACATGCTACGAAACCGTCTGGGCATTTTCATAGCGCAAAGTCCTAAAATTATACTACACGCGCTACAAAATTGGGGATTCGTAGTTAGGTGTTTTCATAGCGCAAAACCCCAAATTTGCATTGGATGTGCTACAAAATTGGGGATTCATGTTAAATCTTGTCTAACTGTCAAATCCACCAGAATCCGTTATATTTTCATCATCAGGTGTCAATCCATGAACCTTACCATGCAACCATTCATATCCATCATTAGATTCGTTAGGGGTCATTTGTCTGCACTCATTTCAAATTTCAAAAAAAGGAAAGGGTTAGCTGATCCTAGTCATATCCATGTTGATCTTGGCCATATTCATGCAAGAGACACTTGCTACTGTTCTTAAGTTCGAAGCAAGCAAGCCCAGGGTGAGCAAAGACCAAAATTTTTCTGTAGGTTTCAAGCGAGGTAACTCTTCATCAAATTCAAGCGAGGCGGCTCTTCGATTAAGAAAGGCATTTTCTTCCAAGTTGTTCTATCTACAAGGATTTCAAAACAGATATGCCAGAAGAAATAAAGAATCATAGGTCTGGCCGATGTCTGAGAACTAAACCCAAAGGCTTAGATGCTCCCACAAAGGATAAATCAGTAGAATAAGCTTTCAAAAAAGTAGGTTGCTCGAGGTTCTATGAGAAACTACAGGGAGGAAATAGCTAGGTGATTAAGGAATTTTCTCTTAACTTCACAGGTTTACATACAAATATTAGGGTCTTAGAATTGCCAGTTTCTCTTGAAGTGATATCTTTAGTCACAGAAATTCCTACAGATCAGGAAAAATGGTTTAAGAATTTCAAGTTTGAGATGGCACCCTGCAAGATATTGTTGAAGCCAGAGTTTGTAGACACAAATTTGACTAAAGCAGTGCCAAGGGGATATGTCAAAGATTCATTTGCCAACTTACTGTCATCCATACAAAGGTAATTCACCTGTGAAGGAAGATATCACAAGGGGTATTCTTACCATTTCAAACTCCTTTTTAATTTCACTGGAATAATATCTCTAGATCTACCTTTCTTTCTGTTTCGGAGCTTAGGCAAGATGTCTAATAAAATACAGTTGAAAAAAGAGGCATGTGAAGCATCATTGTTCCATCATGACTTAGTTAAATTAATGGTCTTGCATGAACTTCAGAAAGTAGATAGAGAGTGGTCTTCACTGATGAAAGCCCAACCTCAAAGGGCAATTTGAATGATCTTCTCTAGGCAAATTACATTGAGGAGTCCCCTCTGGTCCAAGCAAACTTCATTGAATTAGGTGAGAGCAAGTCAAAAAAGGTGAAATCTTCCAAAAAGTTACATTTTGATGATCAGGTTTCAGAATTTGTTTTTAAGCCCAGAAGGTCTGTGACTAGGCAGTCCAAAAGGTTATAGGAGGTATAGCTGAAGGTGAGTGAGACAGGGGAGATATCAGGATTTTGTGAAGAGCCCGTAGTTCCAGTAGTGCAACCATTACTCATGCACAAAGATGACAGAAACAGAGTAGTTGATACTCAAGAAGAAGAAAATAACTTTGAGGAAATCAAGAAGAAATTGAAGCTTGCCAATCTTGAGATTGCCCAACTTAAGAAAAGGGCAAGGAAACATGCAATTGAAAAGGCCAATTTCAAAAGGGTAAAGGCCATGTGGGAAGATGGAAAAGTTCCAAAACCTGAAGTAGTTGGCATAGATGCTCAATACTTCACCTAGACTGTCCCTACAATCAAGGAAGCAAGGTACATCAGAATGATCAATGACAGACTAAGAACTAATATCAGGGTGATGAAAAGACAAATTGAAGACCTGGAAATTCATCTGAACAAGCCTGGAGGTTAGCCTCAGCAAAAATAAACAGGGTAGTAAGTGATGAAACCCTAGTACAATTTTGGTTGAAACAAAGATATTACTGGTTGAAACTGTTGTAGGTGATATGCACAGCAGTTTCGTAGCACGCTATGAAACTGTTGTAGGTGCAGTTTTTTAATTTTTTGTTAATCTTCAAAGGAATGAAGGGGCTATTTTTGAGAAGTATGCTGCTACAGAATTATAAGGAGATAATTTGAGAAGGTTTATATCCTACTAAATAAAATCTCAAGGAATGAAAGATATATGCAAGAACTAAGCCCTGCACTACAAAAATAATAGTTCATTTCATAGCTCATTCAGTTTGTCTTTGTTTAGGCAACTTCAGGGAGTTTTTTTTTGGCACAAGTCTAAGAGCAGGGTTCTGTGGTTAATTCAATATGTGTTATATGATTAAAGGAGATAGTTTGGCCAGCAGGAGATTCAAGGAACAACATTGAATACCAAGGCTACACTGCAAGAGAGAGTTTCCTAGTTTTCAGGGCAGATGAAGGAGAAGTTATTGAAGGCTAGCTAGAGGGTATGGACATCACCAAGGTCAAATTTAAGGAGGAGCAGCTATCAAGAATCAAATTTATTTCCTAGTTTAAGTTGTTACTATCATAATAAGGAATTGTGCTCCTAATTGTATTAGGACTCTAAAACTATTAGATAACTGCTACTTGTAATTAATAGTTTGTTTTAGGAATGAATAGGTGTCAAGATAGGAAATTCAAATTCCTCTCATGTTGGATCAGGGAATCCAAGATTGTAATGAAAAAAAAATAAAAGACAAGAGGTGGAATGCCTTAGGGTTTCCAATTTTCAAAAGAAATAGTCATACTGTGTCATTGTGGGAGACTGTGTTTTTATGTTAATAGAGATTTTGGCTTCACTACTCAGGATTCAGAAGAGAGTTTTAATGTTTGATTTTCTCATGGTTTTCTTCATTTACTCACTTGCAGTGGTATGAACACAAGTTTCTTAGAATTCATTGACAATGCTCTAACTTCATTCATGTGTTTATAGACTGTGTTCCTTACATTATTTCTCTATTTTACTGATATATTAAGACTCTTTATGCCTTGACTTCCATGTTAAGCTAATCTTGTTGTGATACTAAAACATATTCTAACTCCATAAGCCCAATGGATGTTTATTGATTGTGTTCAACCATTTATACTTTTTTCACTTGTTTTTTCCATAGAGTTAGCCATCTAATATTTAAACTAAAATATTTAATCTAGTGAGAGAGCCCTCTCAGGTTGAGGAGGCTAAGCCTCAGCCAAAATTTTGGTTTGAAATAGTTACTCAAATTTTTCATGATCAACAGTCTATTAGGGTTTGGTTTTGTGATAACATTTTGGTGCATCTACCGGGAGCCTGAAGATTACTCATTCCCGAAATCAAGAAGCTGAACTTCTGAAGGTAGCAGGAGCTCAAATAAATTTTTGAGGCTGCAATATTCCATGGTGACTCCATACATTTTCAAAGTTTTAAAGGTGGCTTCGAGAAGGAGATACACAAGGAGCAACCCTGACCCCAATTCACCTACTCCTGTGGACAATCCAAACACTGTTTCAAGAGACAGTCAAAGATTTTCAGAAACACCAGGTACTCCATCTTATTCAAAATCTTTGCTCTCTGAATTCTCAAGAAGTCCTGAAGACAAAATAGTTGATGATAAAATTCATGAAGCGTTGTTTAGATCAGAAAATGAAGAAGAACTCATTGGTATTATCTTAGATCTGCAAAAGAGAGGAATTGATACCTCAGCCCTAGCATGAAAAGAAGACAAAGAAGAATTTTAGGAAGTGGTTACCTCTAAGCTATTGTTAGAAAGGGAAGCCTTAGATAAACTGAAAGAACTTGATCCTTTCGAAGACTTGCTGAAATATAAAGCTGGTTTACCTCTTCCAAATTGGAGTACATTTGTCACTAGTTTGTAGAGCCCAATTAGTCCTCTTCGTATTAATTCTTCATCCTCTGTTTCCGCTATGCCTAATGGCTTTCAGAAACCAAGAAGTCCTCCTCATATGATTTCTTCATCCTCTGTCCCTTTAATCCCTGTAACTACTGCTCCTCCTTTAATCATGGTTGTGCCCGCTAGGTATGCCCCACTTGCACTCCATGCTATTTTGCATGACCTTCCTAGCAAATATGTTGCAAGAATCCCAACATGGGGTGGTGATGAAGAAATTACAGCAGAGGAACATGTAGACAAATTTAATGATTTTGCTGACAGAGAGGAAGTTGATGATCAGGATGTGAAACTAAGATTATTTGCATAGACCTTTATTGGTGAAGTTAGAAAATGGTTTAAAGCTCTTACACCAGGAAGCATTCATAATTGGGTAGAATTTGAAGATAGTTTTCTAAGAAAATGGGGAAATAGAACTAATCCAGTTCAAGCACTTACTGAGTACAAAAATCTTAGAAGGACACCTAATGAAACTATTCAAAATTTCTCAAAGAGGTTCAATAAAGTGTTTAACTCAATTCCAACTCGCTTGAAACCTCCAGAAGCCTTAGCACAAATGAGATATGTTGAAGCATTTGATTTTGATTTTTCTCTTTTGCTAAGAGAAAGAGAGTCTGCCACACTTGCTGATATGCATAATTTTGCAATAAAGGTAGAAGTAAACATGGTAGCTACCAAAAAATAAGAAATGGGAAAAGCTAAATTTAAAGAAGAAGAGAAACCTTTCTCTTCAACTCTTGAAGATAAATTAGATTCAATGATGAAAACTATGGAGAAGTTGATGGATAGGTTAGCTCTTGGAAACACCTTTGCTCCCCCTGTGTAGCAAGAACCTCAATTTAGAAACCCTCAATTCAAGAGACCTCAAAACCAACAAAGACAAAGAGAAAACAGGAATCAGTAGCCTGATCCTCCAGTGAGACCTCCCTTTCAGCAAAATTTGGTTGATGAAGAAGATGATCCTGAAATTCCTGAAGAATCTATCCATTGTCTTGATGAAGAGATGTCAGGAATTTTCTTGCCTAAAGAAGAACATGATGAGTCCAGTTTGACCAAGCAAGGGGAAGAGCCTTCAGATTATTTAAAAGGGTATCAACATGCTATCTTTGAAATGTGAAAACAATACAATCTTAGAAACATAAATGTGCCAATTATAGAAAACAAAACATCGCCCAATATAGATGTTTCAAGGTTTTTGAAGCCAAAAAGGATACCCCAAATGTCACTGAAGGTAAGGAGGACTCTCCACTTGGTAAAAAGGACACTCAATTTTCTCCTCCTATCAAAGAATTTGAAAAAACTATTTATGTTTTCAACCTTGAGAATGAAATTGCAAAAATCAAAATATCAGTCCCTTTTAGTGAGATGCTCAAGGTAGATAAATACAAAAGCAAGATTGTAGAGATGTTAAATTCACAACCAGGAGCTACTGATATCTTAAATGTGCAAGAAGATAATCCTACTATATATTTGGGTCCAAGGTTAGAAGATGAACAAAATGAAGAGTTTCCTCCTTTCTATGTAAGCCTTAGTATTCATGATATGACCTTACATCATGCTATGTTGGATTCGGGGGCTTCTCATAATCTCCTACCCAAAGTAATTATGGAAAGGTTAGGATTACAGGTAACAAGACCATATAAGGATTTATTCTCTTTTGATTAAAAAAGATTCCAATGTATTGGTTTAATCAAAAATGTTGTTATTGGTCTAACACAAATCCCAACAAAGACAATTGTTATGGACATTGTTGTGGTTGACATTCCGCCAAATTTTGGGATGTTGCTATCAAGATCATGGGTAGCAAAAATCAAAGGCACAATGCAGATGGACCTCACCTATGCCACCATCCCCATTTTTGGTGAGCAAAGGAGATTATATCGGGAGACCATAATGGCTTATATGGTAAGCAACAAAGAAAAATCTCAAAATTTTCCTATTTATTCATTTGATACTAAACTTGGATCTGCCATTCTTTTTAATGAGTCAGTTGATAGTGGACCAGAAGAGATGAAAACACAAATCAGCACTCATAAAATCAACAAGAATATGAGAAAGAGATGAAGGGATGGTGGTCTTTGTACTTTGATGGATCAACAGGAAAATAAGGGGTAGGAGATGGAATTTGGATCACAAGTCCAAGTGATGAAAGTAAGTTTTACTCTTACAAACTGAATTTTGATCGCACAAATAATATGGCTAAATACGAATCCCTAATTTTGGGCCTAGAAGTTTTGGTAAGAATGAAGGCTCAGAATATTTCCATCTTTGGAGATTCCAAATTGGTTATTAGAAAAGTTGAGGGTGTCTATCAAAAAAAGGATGTAAGAATGAGAGCATACATAAATCTAGTTTTAGATATGTTGGAAAAGTTTCAAGCATATTATTTCACTATCAAAACTAGAGACTCCATTGTTGATTCTCTTGTTGTTTCGGAAAGTTTGTTTGTCATTCCTATTCATTCTTCTGAAAAATATGAGGTTGAATTTCGTCATAGACTAGCTGTACCAGATAATATCACCAATTGGCAAGTCTTTGAAGATGATCAACAGGTAAAGAATTTTATTGAATTGAAAGAAGAATTTGAAAGTACTCAAGTAGATCAACAAAACATGCTTGTTGAGTCTAAAGAAAGTTTTGAAATCTTGCAATTAAAAAATAACTCAATACCAAAGGGGTCTTATTCCTCTTGAAAAGTTGTTTGATCATAATGATGTGTTCAAGTCGCCAAAGATACAAGCCGATGAAGAGGAAATAGAAAGCTACAATATAGGTACTTCAGTTTTACCTAAGATGATCAAAATTTCAAAGTTTCTTTTAGCTAATATGAAAGTCAAATATGTTGAGATGATGAAAAGGTTTGTTGATGTTTTTTCCTGGAGTTATGTTGACTTAAAACAGTATGATCCCTCCATTATTTTGCATACTATTCCTATTAAAGAAAATGAGAAACCTTTCAAACAAAAGTTGATAATAATTAATCCGCTTCTCATGCCATTGATTGAAAAGGTGATTAAGAAACTCTTTGATGCGAAAATCATTGTCCCAATCAGATTCTCAAATTGGCTTGCAAATTTGGTTCTAGTTAGAAAGAAGAGTGGAGAAATCAGAATTTGTATTGATTTCAGAAATTTGAATAAGGCTTCATTAAAGGACAACTATCCTCTTCCCAAGATGGATTCAATTTTGCAAAATATTGTTGGTTCAAAAAGAATGTCTATGCTTGATGCTTTCTTAGGGTACAATCATATTCTTATGCATCTGGATGATCAGGAGAAGACAACCTTCACAACACCATGGGGTGCATTCATGTATGCCAAGATGCCTTTTGGTCTCATGAATGCGGGGGCCACCTTTCAAAGAGCAATGGATATTGCTTTTGATGAAGAAAAGGATAAATCAATGGTTGTTTATCTTGATGATATCACAACCTTTTCAAAGAAAGAAGAAGATCATTTGAAACACCTAGAGAAAATTCTACTGAAATGTAGAAGTTTTGGTATCTCTCTTAATCCTACTAAAAGTATCTTTGCTTTAACATCAGGCAAGCTACTTTGTCATATCATTTCTAAAGAAGGAATTAGGATTGATCCTAATAGAGTTAATGCAATTCAAAAGGTAGATTTGCCAAGAAGTAGGAAAGAGATCCAATATTTTCTTGGAAAGGTGAATTTTGTTAGGCGCTTCATTCCTAATTTTGCCGAGATTGTCAAGGATATAACAAGGATGTTAAAGAAAGGAGTGGACTTTAAGTGGACAACTAAGCGAAGGAATCTTTTGAAGAAATCAAGGGGGCACTTACACAAGAACCGATACTCATCAGTCCATATTTTTCCAAGGAATTTCTTATTTTTACATTTGCTTCGGAGACTACAATTGCTGGGGTTCTGCTACACAAAGGAAAGCAAGGTATTGAACAACCTATTTCTTTCTTTAGTAGGACATTAGAAAATGCCAAACTGAAGTACAATATTCTAGAAAAGCAAGCTTATGCCTTGGTGAAATCTATAAAGGATTTCATTATCTATGTTCTGCATTCTCACATTGTGGCATATGTTCCAAGTGCTATAATAAAAGATATTCTAACTCAAGCAGATCCTGATGGTAAGAGGGGAAGTTGATAGCTAAATTGCTAGAATATGATATAGACATCAAGCCAACCAAATCGGTGAAGGGACAAGGCATGGCAAATGATCCAGACTTAAATAGGAATGCAACAAATTACAGAGATAACCATAAACACAGATATACAACGGAAATAATACTTCATTTCATTAATGTAAATACTGAAATATGCTTACAAACAGTAATGTAAATAAACCAGCTAGGGCGATGGTAGCTAATCCCTGAGAAGAGATGTGGTGGCTACATGCCTCTGAACTGTGTTACAATGAGGCTCGAAGGCCTATTTATTGTTGAGAAGCAATGGAAAAACCTTAAAATTCCAAAACCTAACCCTAGAAGATGAAACGCCAAATTGTGGGCCCCATTTGGGTAAATTGGTACATCAACTTCCCGGGGTCATAACTTTGGCATACGATCTTCGTTCGACGCGTACAATAGCTCGTTTGAAAGATCTATTCGAGCACTACTAGTTTCAGAAGGGAAACATCAGTCCATGGAAACATGTTGCCCCCAAATTTCCAAAAAATCGTCGTTTACGGCCTCAAAATGGCTCCAAAAGTTCAGGACCTGAAAAACTGCTAAAAATAGTAAATTGTGCTACAATTAAGGAAACTGAAAATGCTGAGAGAAACAATGGTGGGGGTCTAGGTGGACTTGGTAGGTGGCCACCAATATCCACCTGGATCATTCCTCCCCCCTTAGGAAGCAATGGTCCCCATTCCGTTGAGTTCCTCCATGAGACGAGGAAACTTTTGTTAAACTTGGTCCCTGGTGAGCCACTTGCCCTCGTGAAGGAGTTGGCCTGCTTTGACAACTCGATACAATTGGATATTCTGCTGGTGAGTGTTCTTGATCTATGTGTCCATGATCCAATCAGTTGCAGCTTGTTCCATGCAATCTGGATTTAATTGTGTGGGTGTGAGCTGTTCTATAATGTCGGATGTGTCTAGCAATGGTGGAAAGTATGGCTGAAGGCGGTCCACATTGAACACTGGGTGCAGGACAAGGAATGGGGGAATGCTAAGCTCAAATGCATTGTCTCCCATAGTCTTAGTAATGGTGTAAGGACCATATCAGAGTGGTCTCAGTTTCCGATAGGCTCCAGTAAGGTGTTCCTTTTGAAAATGCAACCAAACTTTGTCGCCCACCTAAAACTTGTGTGGCACCCGATGTTGATCATGTCGTTGCTTGTAATTGGCATTTGATTTCTCCAGAATGTCATGGACCTGCTGGCGAATATGTTGGATGTGCTCAATGAAGCTGGTTGCCTTGTCTGTTTCGGATTAGACATGAGCCAAATCTGTGTGAGTAGCTGCAAGTGGCATGGCCACATCAATGGTGCATAGTGGCTGGAATCCCAAGGCCACCTGAAAAGGGTTGTGGCCAGTCGAGCTCTGAAGAGCTCGGTTGTAGCTGTGCTGAACATAGGGGAGGCTCTCGTCCCATGTGTGTGGATGCTTTGAGTTGTACATGCGCAAAATGTGCACAATCATCTTATTGACAACCTCTATCTAGCCATCAGTTTGAGGATGGAAGGTTGTGGACTTAGTGAGTTTGGTGTCCAACATTGACCAGAGACTAGGCCAAAATGTATTGAGGAACCGAGTGTCCCGATTTGAGATGATAGACTATGGGATCCCAAAGTGCACCCACACTCGTTCAAAGAAAAGTTTAGCAGTGGGCTCTGCTGTGATATTCTTCTTGCAGGCCACCATAATGGCCATCTTCAGGAACCCGTTGACGACCACAAAAACACAGTGATTTCCATGCTTAGTGGATGGAAGGCCTGACATGTAATCCATGGAGATGGATTCCCAAGGTCAACTAGGGGTAGGCAGTGGGGCATAGAGGCCTTGCTTCTTGATGGTTGGTTTGGCAATGGCACAGGCAGTACATGATCTGATGTACTTCCCAACATCCTGTCGAAGATTCAACCAACAGAAATACTTTTATAGTACCCCAAATAGCCTAGGAGCCCGACTGTAGTGTGCTTCCCAAATCATCTTGGCATGCTCGCTTGAAGGAACACAAAGGTGACCTAGGTGGCATAATAGGGCATCCTGGAGGTGAAAATCTGGAACATGCAGATCCTCCAGTGTCGAGTATGTGTGGCCAAATTATGGGTTGCTTTTGTAGAGAAGTGGCCAATCAGAAGTCTCGTGCCCACAAGAGTTGAGCACGGTGGTTAACACCATGATCGATGGTCGACTGAGGCAATCTGCAACATTATTAGTGCTGCCCTTCTTATACTTGATATTCAAATGGAACATTGCAGGTATGTAGACCACTTCTGATGGCGATCATTCTGCAATTTCCCCTTGGGTCTGTATGAACTGAAGGGGTCGGTGGTCTATTTGGATGACCATTTCCTTCCCCATAAGGTAATTCTTCCATTGTTGATAGGCATGCACAATGGAATACATCTCTTTATCATAAGTGGGATACTTCCGGACTGTGTCTGAAAATGTTTCACTGTGATATGCCATTGGATGCTTGTGTTGAGTAAGGACTGCCCCAATAGCATAGTCAGAGGCATCTGTCTTGACCTCAAATGGCTATTGTAAATCTGGTAACGTAAGCACTGGTGCTGTGCAGAGGCGATCTTTCAACTCTATGAATGCCTTCTGTTGAGATTCAAACCAAAAGAATTTTTATTTCGCTCCTCCCTTGGTGACTTGACTCAAGGGCCAAGTGATATGAGAAAACCCTAACACGAACCTGTGGTAGAAGTTGGCAAGGCCTAGAAAGCTGTGGAGCTTTGTCAGAGTGGTTGGAGATGGCCAATCCCGAATGACTTGGATCTTGGCGGGATCCAAATGCACCCCCTGTTCATCAATAATGTATCCCAGATACTGAACCTGGGTCATGCCAAAAGTGCATTTCTCCAAATTGGCACATAGCTTGTGTTGTCACAGTGTTTGGAGAACCTGTCAGATGTGGTGGAGGTGCTCTTCCCAACTCTGGCTGAAGATCAGAATGTCATCCAAGTATACCAATGAGTTTGTGAATGGCCACAAGATGTCATCCATTAGCCTCATGAAGGTTGCAGGAGCATTCGTCAATCCGAAAGGCATAACCAACCATTTGAAAAGGCCCTCCTTGGCTTTGAAGGCCCACACATCAGAAGGTTCGATTGGTACCTGGTGATATCCTGACTTCATATCGATCTTGTTGAAATGTTTTGCCCCTTTTAGTTGGCCTAGGAGGTCATCAATCCTCGAGATCAAGTACCTATTACAGACAGTGATTTTGTTGAGCGCCCAATAGTCAATAAAGAGTCTCCAAGTCCCATCCTTCTTCGCAGTAGGTTTCACACCAATCCTTGACATGGGGGGCTGCTTTGAGAAGAGCGAAAACAATCTTTTCCTGACTCGAAAATTCATGAAAAGAAAAATAACCCTCTAGCAGATTTAACCATTTATCTACGGCATCTACATCTATCTGACCCTCGAATATGGGGATTTCAAAATTAACTTGTACCTTAAAGGGCATGGCATTTCCAGAGTAGTTGTTGGAAGTCGATGTGTCGCCTCTGGGTATCCGCTGAATGATCTGGGCAAAGTTGTCCATCATCGCGTTCCATTGTCACTCAAGGACTTCTTCGAGCAATATTTTGATAGGATCTCCTGCCCCCTCATCTTTCTTCTCATTCGCCATGGGGGGCCGTCAGGATTTGCGAGGTTGGTCTTGCAAAGGTTCGACCAGTTCAAGCCCTAACTCTTTATATCCGGACCTCATTGGGGACATGCAAAGAAAATTGGAGAAAAAGAAGATCGCTCTGATACCACTGATCCAGACTTAAATAGGAACGCAACAAATTACAAAGATAACCATAACACAGATATGCAACATAAATAATACTTCATTTCATTAAAATAAAATACTGAAATATGCTTACAAACAGTAATTGAAATAAACCAGCTAGGGCGATGGTAGCTTATCTCTGAGAAGAGATGTGGTGGCTACATGCCTCTGAACTATGTTACAATGAGGCTCGAAGGCCTATTTATTGTTGAGAAACAATGGAAAACCCTTAACATTCCAAAACTTAACCCTAGAAGATGAAACGTCGAAGTGTGGGCCCTGTTTGAGTAAATTGGTACATCAACTTCCCGGGGTCATAACTTTGACATATGATCTTCGTTTAACGCATACAATCGCTCATTAGAAAGATCTATCTGAGCATACCACTTTGGGAAGGAAAACATTAATCCATGGACCCATGTTGCCCCCAAATTTCCCAAAAAATGTCGTTTAGGGCCTCAAAATGGCTCCAGAAGTTAAAGACCCGAAAAACTGCTAAAAATAGTAAGTTGTGCTACAATTAAGGAAACTGAAAATGCTGAGAGAAACAATGGTGGGGGTCCAGGTGGACTTGGTAGGTGGCCACCGATATCCACCTGGATAAATCACATAACCTACAAGGAAACTTATCTTTACAACTAGGTGCATGCCCCCCAAGCTTCATTACCTTCACCAGAATACTCATGGTTATCAGGTGGATGGAATGAAGGTTCTTTTACGAGATCAAGTGAAAGACTCGACTTGGAATTTTGCTACAGGGGTTCGTTTTTTACAGTTTTTGATAGAAATCAAAAACTGAATGATGATTAAGGTCGTTGAAATAATATTCATTGTTATCTTGAAGATGGGAATGATGGTGGTAATCTTCCCATGGTGCCTCTCCTATCATCATTGACTGAATGATTCCTTCGTCTGTAGAATGTACACGAGACCAAGGATGGGAAGAGGTGCTAGACTCTAGAGACCTATCTATCTAAACACTTGCTGAGTGTTGATTTGGGTTTGCCACCCATGCCCAGAAAATTGATTGCTACAATAATTCTATAAGGCTTGGGGGCAACACCTGGCGATGATCCACACTATCAAAAGGGTCAGACTTCTTCTTAATCTTTGACGATGTAGAAGATATCATGTGACAGGTTTCTACTGTGGCCACTTCCGCCAGATTACTCAGAGGCAAGAGGGGAAAAGTACCCATTAAGGAAGGGTCTTTTAGGAGACCTACTCCAACATCTTGAAGCGTTTGAGAGTTTTCATGGATCAATGGAATGCTTCCAGTAGGTTGTGAACTGTTGGGGAAAAAGGTTAGTTGGTCAACGATTGTAATTCCGCCTTGGAAGGGAAATGTAATTTTTCTAAAATATGTTGACACAACAGCAGCCATAGCATAAATCCAGGGTCTACCCAATAAGATATTGTAGTCAAGGTTTCCATCAATGACCTCAACTTCAATTTCTACTATATTTCCCCCCAGTTCAACTTGCAAGTTACTTAATATCCCATATGGCATGTATGTCCTTCCATCGAACGCTTTTAACATCGTTGATGATTGTGACAAGGGTGGTGAGCCTAAAGTTTTCTAGCAACTCATTGACATAATATAGGTAGATGCCCCCCCGTTAATGATTGTTCGATGAACAATTTTGTTGAGGGATTTTACTTGTATAAGGAAAGCGAGTTGGACTGGTAATTGAGGTTCATATCCTTTATGGTTAAAGGCCACAAGATTTGAATCCGTTGGGTCAATCCCACCTATTTTTGATAACAAAGCCTGCTTTTGGGAGGGGCAATTCTGCAGTACTTCAAGTGTCGACATAGCGGATGGAGATTGAGCCAGATCCTCCACTATATTATAATTTTGTGCTGCTCGAGCACAAGGATTAAATGTCGATTTATGTACTACTCCCTTTGGCGGCTTTATAGTTAATTCAGTAATGATGGGTGGCACAACTTCTGACGAAGTTGTTGTTGAACTACTGGGTTGATATGTAGCCTTGTTGTTCGACATCTGTGGATTCCCATAATATTTATTCCTTGTCAATAGCAAAGCATCATTTTGTTGTTTCAAGATGGACAACATAAGCACTTGGGATTTGGAAGCATAATCGATAGCAACCAAGTTAGTTTTTGGGTTTGGAAACGGATCAGTCAACACCACTGAGGTAGTTGAAGTCTTTAAAAATTTCGCGGCCTCAGCTCGATGTGGACAATTTTTCATATAATGGTCCTCATTACACATGAAGCCTGGTTGATTAGGTTTCTTTCGCCCAGCAAGGTTTCCAGAAGATTTCTCGGGAGTCGAATATTCTTGTTTCTTCTTTTTGTTTTTCCCTTTCTTCTTGCCCTCTGGTTGCTTTGGTTCCTTACCCTTGTCAGATGACACGACATTAACCTCTGAGGCAAGAAGTTTGTCATTTCCTTTTTTACTAGAAACTGCAAGGGCTTTACCAGATGGAGCCTTTGTGGTTTGCATACTTGAGGTGCCAATCATGCCATCGTCGACATGAGAGTCCTTGTTTGATTTAGGAGGGGGAGGGAGAGGATTGGAAAATTATGGTCTAGAAGCTCGAGGATTTTGTCATACAGCATGCCAGACTAAATATAGATTAGATCTAAATATTGTGCACAAGCAATGACTTTCTCTTCAGTGACAATTCCTCCCTTGGCCACATCTTCTGTAATAGAAGGTAATAATGACTTAATAAACCACTCAGCTAGAAGCCAATCAGGAACATACGTCTTTACCATTCGACGACGACGTCACCACTCATGAATATGATTAGATATGTGAGTGGTTGTTGCCTGTTTAAAATTGGTAAGGAGTTCTGTTCCCGTTTCTTACCTTATAGGTAACTGAAAGTGGGTTAGAAAGGTAGTGGCGAGGGTGCTAAAGTTGGAAAATGAAGCTCTAGGCAATTCAATGTACCATTTCAGTGCCGGACTAGTTAGCGTTCGCTGAAAAAGGTGAAGCCTAATCGAATCATCATTGAGGGTGTTAGATGAACACCACAAATGAAAATTCATTACGTGATTCGATGGATCTTCACCCAGATTTCCATTGAATTTAGGAATATTAGAGGGAAGTTTATGAGGAATTGTTGGCCACCAAGGGGTGTAAGCAATTGGATCATTGTCAACCAGTTCAAATCTAGTAATTCTAAAGTTGCTGAAAAAGGCAACTGTTGATTTAGGTTTAGCGAAGCATACCCAGGATAAGATGGGATTGCCTGAGCAGTAGGTCTTTGCATACCAGCATAATGTATCTAATGTTGATAACTTTGATAAGGTAGATGGGCATAACCATTATAGTATGGTTGTTGATAACCATTTTGAAAATATGGTTGTCCATTACCTGCAAAGCTTTATTGCTCAGGTCCTCGGTAAGCTTGATAGAATTGAGGTTGTCGATATTGTACCAGCCATGGTTGTTGGACCATTTGTTGTTGTCCAATACTGGATGTTTGACCAAGACATGGGGTGATAGTACCTGTTTGAGCTTGAGTCGTTCCAGTTAAGGAGGCACTAATCTGAGGTTGTGATTGAGTCGTGGAGACAAGAGGCTATTGTATTATGACTTGAAAGACTTGAGGTTGACATACAATAGGCAGTGCTTGTACTTGTGACATAGTCACAATAGCAGGTGTAGTGGGAATGTTTGACACGGGTTTATTTCGTTGCATTGAATATACAAATTTTGGATGTTGAGGCAATATTAGTACCCAACCATTGGATGTAATTCTAGTTTGACTTGAATTTTGTTGTGAACTCTCATATGGTTGTTCTCCCAGAGGGAAAAATGAAAAAGCATACTGCCCCCCATAAGGTGGCAATCTAGTGTTCAAAGGATAGACTAGTCTTTGGAGACTAGACTGCCCAAATTGATACTGATGTGAAGGATCAATTTGTTGAGTTTCAACATAAGAAATTCCAGATAATATTCCGGATGAACAAATAGGAATAGACCATGCTGTCGAAACAGTCCCTGGGTGGACTCCATATAGCGGTTGATAACTAGTTGGGACAGATGGTATACCAGCAAACATTGTCAGAGTAGCAGCAGGAGGTTCCGTCACTGCTGTATCAGATGACACAATCTTAGATGTTGATGGTTGTTCAGACATATTTAGTCTATCCAAAAGATTTCCTAGCGATGGAATTTCATGAATACATTGTAACACCTACACTAATTAGGATTTTGGAAACAGCAAATTTGGTTCCTTTTAAGAGATGACCGATGACAAAACCCTTACTGAGTGGACACAGGAATTTGTTGTTCTAGAGAGGGTCGAGCATTTTGATTTAGGTTTGAAATAGACTTGAAGAAGCCTTCAACAAATTCAAAACCAAGTCATGTATGTGATGAACCTCTTCTCCACAGGGCTAAGAAAATAGAAGTTTTTTTATTCAAGGGTTGAAACAAACTTGATTGATCTTGTGATAGGGTCATAGTTCACACTACATGAATTATCCACATGCCTTTGCTTAAGATTACGCAAAAATCATGGAAAATTTTCAATGAACTTACCTTAGAGATTGCTCTCAGTTTTACTCCAGTCTTGGGCTTGTCCTCACCTGAGCTTCGATACCATGTTAATTTTTAGTTAACATGTTCTTTGCTAAGGTTAGGTACTTCGTTATATCATTAGCCCATTTATCAATTTCAATAATCCATTAACAATCACATTGATGATAATAGTAATTGATGAAAGAACACGAATGCAGAAGACAAGCCAAGACAAGAGGATGCAGAAATTGGCTCGAGAGAGGGAGAAACCCCAAGATGGGGAAAACCCTTTCTCAATTCTTCGTATTATCAAATATCAAAATTCAGCGGGGAGAGAGAGATGGAGTACAATGGTTCGAAGTCAATAATGACTTGTCAATTTAAGGACTTAACACTATAGCCCTTAAGCAAATAGCTTATTCATTCAATACTGTAATTTAATTATGAATTGGACATATACTGCTGATTAGGGATGGTCATAGATCTCGGTTATCCCTACTGATTGTACCAAGACACCTCCTCATCACTGTGGCTTGCAAGGAACTATCCTAAGGATTGGTCTACACTCATATTAAGCATCTCAGCCTCCTTTCTGTAGGTTATACTAATTGCAGCCCTGCCTGAGATGATGAATCAAAGATGTGGCCTCATGAGGAGAGAATTTCTCCCTTAACTTAACCACAAACAAGCCCAAAAATAATTGCACCAACTCAGTCTGCCATGTTGCTACAGAATTCAGACTTGCAAGGATGAATTTTCCCATACTTAAACTATCCATACTTGCGACTATCCTTCTTGGAGAGTCTCAGCCCTAATGCAGAAGAAAATCCAGAAACAAACCCTCCTTCGACCTTCTTCAAGTACTCGGTTGCCTCAGAAATATATCCAAGCAATTTGATGTGTGTAAAATGAGGGAGAAGGCACCTCAATATATACAATTTGATGGAAGTCATGGGATGTGACCATTGGGCTTGATGAGCCGACATAAGGGTGAGGTTGACTTTAATAATTTACTTGTGCAAGAACATAAATTCAAGAACCCACTTCTCCTTATCCAAAACCCACTTCTCCTTATCCAAATTTGATGATCTTGAGGTCGATTTTGGTCCTCTAAAGGAGGAATTCAATGCCATAATTATCTTCTTCAATAGACCTGTCTAGAGTGGAATTTGGCCCTAGTTGTCAATTTTAACAACCCAACAACTGGTAGTAGCAGCAACAACAACAACTTCAACTTGACAAGAGAAACTTCGATCTCTTAGATTTATCCACACAACAGAGAGAGAGATAGCCCAAAATTTCGATTTTCACTTTTTCTTCCTCTTTCTCCAACTTCACACTCCTTTAGCCTTCCTTTCTTACTTCGCACTTTTCTAGCTCTTTGTTCTTGATAATGAACTTATGTGAGGGAGAATGAATGCTCCAAATGAATTCGAACTGCTCTAATATATAGGCTTTTGGTGAGGTCAAATTACCCAGTTTGAGGCCGACTTGGTGTGGAGGAAACAAATAACCTATTTGACTCAATATTAATTCTTTTTACATGATTCAAAAGCCAAAGAAGGGTCTCTTTAAATTGACAATGGCACTAATGAATCAAATAAATCCTAAAAGTCTTCAATGGGGACTTTGACCTAAAACATGATGACCCAAGAATGAAACCCATGCTTTAATAAGTCATAATAATAATACTCAAATTATCTTCTTCATTCTTTTGATAAATACATTTCATTGTGACTCAAATACATTTTATGAACACTGAACCTAGTTACATTCTTCAACAGAATGAAGTGCCATTAAAAATAGAAAAAACAAACTTACGATGTGGGCTAAACAGCAAAGTACTTGTTCCACTTGAACTATATGTTAATGTTGTTGCAAATTGGTATCTTCAGTGGATATTTACATGCTAGAAAATTGAAGAAGTTATTATCTTCCAGTTGTTCAAATCAGCCTCTTTTGGACAAGTCAACCCCACCACTTGAAAACCCACATCTTGACTCACATACATATTGGCATTTGATTCACCTATTATGGCATCATACATCACTCACTCATTCGACCAATCAAAGAGATATGTTCACATGTGCGAGGAGAAGAAGATTGATTTTTGCATTGACCGACGTAAATGACTTTTGTTGACCAGCGTTGATTTGACCAAACTTCTATTGTTTAATTGAATTATTCACTAAGGTATGGAGGCAAGTTTTTTTGTGGTTCATTGATTGTCTTTCATTGAAGTTTTGTCTCTATTTTTGGGTTGTTGACCAAGAGTTGACCACAAGTCAACTTCTAAAGTTTGACCAAAAACTTGACCAAAATTACATGTAGAATTTCAACCCCTTTGATCAGCAGCCTCAAACAAGTCAGCCCCACCACTTGAACGGATTTGACCCTAACGTCAAAACCCACCTCTTGACTCACAGATTAGTTCGATTGACCTCATTTGGCATCATACATCACTCACTCATTCAACCAATCAATGAGATATGTTCACACGTGCAAGGAGAAGAAGAAGATTGCTTTCTATGTTGACCAACATATTTGGCTTATGTTGACCAACGTTGACTTGACCAAACTTCTACTATTTGACCGAATTATTGACTGTGGTTTGGAGGAGAGAATTTTTATGTGGTTGATTGATTGTCTTTGACTGAAGTTCTATCTTTGTTTCTAGGTTGTTGACCAAGAGTTGACCATAGTTCAACTTCTAAAGTTTGACCAAAAACTTGATAGGAATTACATGCCGAATTTTGGCCCCTTTGCCTAGCAACCTCAAGCCAAAATTTGGCCCTCTTATGTAGACTTGACTGTGAGCAAGCATTGACTTTTTCTTTCTCATTTGGCTAGTTTTTACTTGGAAATTACTGAGGTCAAGGTTGGCATTTTATCTGGAATATTTTGATGTACATTTTGATGAATTGAATTCTCCCCCTCATAAGGAAAGATTACTGAGTTTTCTCCCTTGTGGGGTTTTGTCCCAAGAAATTTTGGTGTCTCTTGGTTTATTGTGTTCTGTAATCCCTATTGCTCTATTGGGGCTTATGGTTGAAATTTTCAAGTATAATTGCTTAATGGTCGGAATGCTCTAAAGAAATCAAATTGTTTCACTGGAAGTAGTTATCAGTTTGAAAATTGTTCTAGTCCTGTTTGCAACTAGAAAATCAACAAATATATTTACCTTTAATTAACAAATATATTTACCTTTAAGGACCTATTAGTTTGTTACAACTATAAATTGCTTGAATGATAGCTCATTGGACTATAAGACTTCAAACTTTTTGAATCTCTACGAACTTCTGTGATAAAAACTAGATGTGAGAAAAACTTCTTGTCATTTAAGAAATTGCTGGAATGATAGCTCATTGGACTATAAGACTTCAAGCTTTTTGAATTTCTACAACCTTGTGTGATAGAAATTAGATGTGAGAAAAACTTCTTGTCCTTTAAATAAACATACAACTAATGTGCAATTTGTGAAACATCAAATTCTTATGTATAAATATATCAGTTGCAGAAGTGAATCATTCTTCTTATTTTATTAGTATTTGTAATTGAATGGTTTCATGATACACATTTATTGGACTTGATTATCTTTATATAATGAGTCTCTACATTGTTTATTTGAATCTCATATTGCATTCTACAGCAGATTTCCTCTTGGCTTAGGTTTCCTTATTTGAATCTCATATTGCATTCTACAGCAGATTTCCTCTTGGCTTAGGTTTCCTCGATGAGATAAGGACACAAAGTTAAACATTTAGGGCACTTTTGTTAACATAATTTAAAGTTGTCATAATTTAGTTCCTTTATATTTGCATGCCTCACCACTCATGCCTCGTTGAGATTTCAACAAGTGATTAAAAAAAATTAGGGGCACTGCATATAAACTTTCACTGACCTAAATCTCGGTTTTAGTGTTAATTTTTTTGTATTTCCCAGTGTTATTTTCAAAAAAATGGTGCACTGTGTATAAACTCACTGACCTAAATCTTGTTTGCAGTGTTATTTTTTTTCGTTTTTTTAGTGGTATGAAATTCATTGAGAACACAAACTAAAAAAAAATATACATTAAAATTGATGACCCTTACATTTTTAAATAAGAGCATGATTAGAGCAAATAACCAATCTATAGAAAGTTTATTAAGAAAAATACAACTTTGCAACGTTTTCTTGAACTTGATTATATAATTCATATGGTTATACTCATTATTCTGCATTGTTATGGTATTGACAAATTAAATATCTGGTATATGATAAATATACTATGATGATTTCTTGATCATGTGCTTCTGTTGTAGACGAATATGTATATGTAATCAATTTGCAAACACATAAGGCTGTGCTGGAAAAAATATGACGCTGGTAAAACTCGTTCTTACACTCGGATGTGGAAAATGCATTTTCAACTTGCAAAAATAGAATTAAAAGATATTATTTCATATTCATTCATTCAAAAGTGTCTGCCTTGTTCCTGAAATCGATAAATGTAGGTAACGTGGTAAAGATAAAAATGAATATACAACACAAACAATAACTTTCAGGAGCATTTTCTTATGGACTTTCCAGATTATCTTTGAATATCCTTTATTACAATAAATTTAAATGAATCTTCATATCTCAGCCTTTTGTTTGAAAATAGCTAAATAATTATGGTTTAAAATACACAGTAGTGTTTGTGGAGTTGCCGCTAATGTTTAAGTGTTGTATCGGTTATTTTGTGTGTGAATGTTTTATTTCAATTTGGATCTTTAAAACTTTGCAAGTCTGAATCAATTTTTATTGAGCTGTGAAGGTTATTATCCTTATGGATGACACAAAGAGGAAGGCAATAACCTTGAACCGTAAATAAGGCCTAAAAGCAAAGCAAATTCTCTTAAGTGCAATAAGTAAACCAAATTAGTTTATGTTTGACCTTTGATGGTTCTCTCTAGCATTGTGAACTCAATACTAGTGTATAAGCTACGAGTCAAATGTAATGTATATAACAAAAGGGTGAACCATAATATATACATAATACTATGAATATAAAACTAATACAATGAACCAGAATATGTACTATGAATATAAAACCAATACGATGAACCATAATATATACTATGACTTAGTTGAATATAAAACTAATAGGTTAACAAATATTCAAGTTTAAATTTTTTATTTACAAATTAATTTAATGTTGAAAATTTTTACATAATTGGGAGTAGAAAAATTGTGATTTGTCACACTTTAAAATGAGTTCTATTACTGATGAATAGACAAACCCTGAAAATATAATATGCAATCTAATTCTTCTACATTTTGCCTTTGTTCACCCAAATTTGCCAATAAAATTTTAGGCTAAATCACAGTTTTTTGTGTTTTTAAATGCATAGATGGATTCAGTGCCTTGAAAAACCCCTGTAACAATCAGATTATGTAAATTCATAGCTCAATCTCGTGATTCCAATAAATCCCTACTGGATTTTGGGCAAAATTGATTGGAAAATATGCTCAAGATATGGCCAAAATATAAAACAATTAGACTACGGCAAAAGTTAATATGGATATGAATGGAAAGTAAACATTAGATCAATGTTGCACTCATCGTTATCGGGATAATATCGGCGCGAGGAAAAAATCAGAAAAAATCGTAATAATCGGGAAAAAATCGGTAATAATAGGGAAAAAATCGTCTGGTACAAAAATATTCATTTTTTTCAATTTTTTTAATATCTAAACCATCTACAACATAAAATAAATACATTGACACATAAATATGATAAAAGAACTAATATATAAGATGTTAATATCATTTCTAATGCTAAAATCACACATAACAGTGAATCATGTCCTGAATAGTAAGTCCTGACTCGTAAGTCCCAAGTCAACCTCAAAATATAAACAAAAAAAATATAATAATGTATCCCATGAGTCATAATGTCATATACAATGAAATGAACCAAATAACTAAAGTCTAATATGATTGATTTCCTCTACCCCTCTTGCGAGAAAATGCCATAGCTTTCCCTTTCCCTCTAGATGTAGATGCTGGTGCTCGTGGAGTTGGCAGTGGAGTTTGTTGTGCTCTAGACGCTGAAGAACTAAGAGTAGGAGCTATAGGAGGTAGACCACGTTCTCTACTGGTGGCAGAGGTAGCCCGGGCAGGTGGTGTCACCTCCTCCTCCTGTTCCTCGACCTCATCCTCCTCCTCCCCCTCCACTACATTCTTCACTAACCAATCATCAGCAGACTCCATGAGAGGCCTCTCGGCCTTAACCCTCCATGCAGCAGTGGTGTCAATCCCATCAAATGAGATGGTCTCCATATCAGGTGTCCTTTCAAGTTGTCTCACCCACAATCGAAGATTGTAGTAGACGTAAACCATGTCATTAAGTCGTTGGGACTCCAACTTGTACAAAGATCATTAAATAATAATTAATAACTAAAAAAAAAAAAAAAAAATGTTCAATGAATTCAAAAATTTATTTGGAAATTTGCAATATTTTAAATTTTTAAGTGTTAACGTGTTGCGCTTCTTTTTGTGTATTTTTTCAAATACACTCCAGTTGCGCTCACATCTTGAGGAGCTACATGTTTGGTTGAGGATTCGAATGGCAAGCTTTTGCAGAAGGGGTACCCTGGCACCATACATTCTCCACCATGCATCTACAACAAAGTTACAAATAAAATTTTAAATAAACATAAGAAAAAAATGGAATTTGAAGAGACAATGAAATTTGAAACGAAGTTACAAACTAAAAAATACCTAGCATTTTAATCGTCCTATCAGTCACAACCATGTCAAAGCCAAATGTGCCCCCTGCCATCCTATATGTCTCAATTTCTTTAGAGATCTATATACGTTCTGTTGGAGATCGCACCATCTTTTGGACACAAGATAAGAATCCATCCATGATCTCAGCATCAAATACAAACCCACATGCGTAAGAAAAAGTGAGGTTCAGGAAAATCCCAGTAGCATGAATGGGACGATGGAGTGTGTTGTTCCATCGCTCATCAATCACTCCCCATAGGAAGAGTTGTTTCTGAAACCCCTAATCTCCCTTATCATCATAGTAGGCCCGAATGGCTTCTTTGGCCCTGTCCATGGTCTCATACAAATAACCAATTGCAGGCTTCTCACCATCAACTAGTCGAAGAACCTTTACCAAAGGTTCAGTAACGGCGTACACCTCTTGCACTCCCGCCCAGAAGTCTTCCTGGCATGAAACTAGTCTACATACGGCCTCTCCCTCTGGTTTGCGGTTCATTGGCAAAGCACGCCACTCCTCTGAAAGAAACATTCTTTTCACATCCCACATAGAATTCAAGAGGGATTGAAGAGATATGAAACTAGTGGCAAACCGTGTAATGACGAGGTGCACTAACTTTTTGTTGTTGGTGAATCTTCTTATCAAGCTAAGCACAGATGTATGGTTATATATAGATTTTCTAATTCTTTTGGATGACTCAACAATATATTTGACAAAGGGAATTTTCCCTATGTCCTCCAACATCAAATCAATACAATGTGCAGCACAAGGTGTCCATAATAAAGTAGGATGCCTCTCCATAAGCATCCTGCCAGCAGCAACATAATTTGCAGCATTGTCCGTTATGACTTGAACAACATTTTCTGCACCCACCTCCAAAATAAACACATCTAGTAAGTCACATAAAGTTCTTGCATCTTTGATTTGTGCAAATGCATCAACAAATTTGATAAACATAGTCCCCTTGGGACAACTAACCAAGAAGTTTATAAGGGTTCTCCCCTTTTGGTCAGTTCAACCATCTAACATCACAGTGCATCCTGTTTGTGCCCATGATGCCCTAAAATCCTCCAATTTTTTGGTGTAGTCAAGCTTTTCATTTTGAAGAATCTGGCATGATTTCCCCTTTTGGTCAGTCCAACCATCTAACATCACAGTGTATCCTGTTTGTGCCCATAATGCCCTAAAATCCTCCAATTTTTTTGGTGCAGTCAAGTTTTTCATTTTGAAGAATCTGGCATCTTATGTCATGATAAGAAAGGATTTTGTACCATGGGCCAACAATTGCAATAGCATCAAGAACAGGTCGGAAAAATGGATTATTCCTTACAATGTTGAAAGGAATATCACTCCAAAGGAGAAATTTTGCCAGCAACTTGTCAGCTTGTTCTTTCTCAGTTTTTTTTAACATTGAACTGATAGATGGTTGTGAACCAGGTGTGGTTCGAGGAACAAAA
Organism: Pinus taeda; assembly: GCA_000404065.3. Classification (NCBI taxonomy): domain Eukaryota; kingdom Viridiplantae; phylum Streptophyta; class Pinopsida; order Pinales; family Pinaceae; genus Pinus; species Pinus taeda. The sequence goes on from APFE030659044.1 coordinate 313,038, forward strand.
AATGATGAGGCAGCTACCGGATTGGTTGATGCTATAGTAGAACCAGTGGCACTTGCTTGTTCAGCTAACTTTTTTAGTTGCCTCTTCATTTCTTCTTTGGCCTCTCTATTGTGGCCTAAAGTTTCCAATGCTTTCATGGCTCTTTGGATGAGTTCAGGATTTCTATTTTTGCAAGGCCCTACATCAGATCCGGGGATTTTTGCAAGGTGATACATCAATCTGTACACCCCCCCAGACATATAGTGCCCACACAACTTGCAAGTCAAGTTTAGTTTATCATTTGGAGCATTAGGTTCACCAAATTCCCAGAAAAGGTCCAATTTCCTTGGCATGTTTGATTTTGAACTTTGAAGTTGAAAACTTGAATGGTGTTTTGGTGAACCTATAGGAAAATAAGGATTACAATTTAGTATTTACAAGTTACAAACTTACAATTTAGTATTTTAAAATTTATATTGTACAAAAACAAAAACAAAAACAAAAAAAATACATATAATTTAAGAAACCTCATTCCAAACCCAACCAAAAAAACAAAAAAAAAAATTACATTGAACAAATGTCAAAAACCCCATTCCAAACCCAACCAAAAACATTAAAAAGAAACAAAAACAAAGTTACAAAACAGTGAAAACAAAAAAACATTAGTACCCATACCGTTTTTATGGAGATAATCTGTCTCCTCAGCTCACTCTTTGATTTTCTCCTCCAGGTAGTTGATTTAGCTCCAAAATGGCAAAATCTCCAAGCCTCCAACACTCCAAGTCTCCAAACCCCACCGCGCCCTCTGTTGTCCAAATGAAATTTAAAAAGTCGTGTTTTTCCCTTTAAACATGCGTTGCCCGAGCCTCCCGCGATAATTACCGAAAAAATCGGGCAAAAAAAAAAATCCAATTACTACGCGCAATTTTATCTTTTCTTTGAAATTATCGCGATTATACGATAATATCGCGATTAGTGCAACACTGCATTAAATAACTTCTTAGTTTGATTTTGTTGATATTGACAAAGATAGATGGGTCCTACAAAAAAGCAAAAACTACAATATTTTCAACACTACAAGTCTTATGAAACTATTTTCTAGTGCATGTTGTAAAATTCATGTCGTGTAAACTACTTATTAGTTAATTCACTATGTTATATTCATAAGAATTGGAAAGATAGAAAGATTGAATCTCATATTTGTTAGTTGTGCAAAGTCAAACACTCAATTTTGATAATGTTGATTTTTAAATGATGGCAATGTTTATAGCAAGGTGCCAGAGAACCAAAATAATTTCATAAATTGTATGATACCCCTATATAGTAATGGTATTGCTATTGTAGTAGCAACCTATCATGATTGAGTGGTTCAATAATCTACCCAAGATATTTGTAGCGGTTGTTTTGCTACCACTTGAATTAATGAATTCGTGTCCATGGTTGAATGATATGCATCTATATTAATCATATCCTCAATTGATCTCTAATTTACTTCTAATCAAAGGAAGAGTTCCAAATGGAGCCTTCTTGCATCCGCAACATAGAGATGGTTGGAAAAAAAAGTGGTCTTAACCAAATTGAAAAAATGGGTGTTCATGGTCAACCACAAATTGGTTTGTGATCATTTTCTATCTATATATATATATATATTCTTCACATAATTGGAGCAACGAGTTTTCATAGGTACAGACTCATCTTATACATAGTGATATCTTATAATATATTGAAACAATTGGAAGATACCATAATACAGTAAAAGTACAAAACATAATATAGAGGCAGGAGGCAATGAGAAGTGTGAAGGACAAGTTGCAAAGAACTTTAAAATGTTCATCCCACTGCTCACCAAGACGGAGAACAGCGTGCCTATGCACATTGTATTTGCTAATGTAGAAGGGGGTTGCATGATTATGCATACTCGATTGTCAAATTAAAAAGATTAGAAAGAGTCTTACATGTTTGTGAACACCTAGTTGATGTCAGTTAAAGAGAATATTCCTTGAGTAAGATTTTGGCCTAAAGAAACCAGCTTGGTCTACTATTTAGCATTCTTTTTGGAGGAAAAATGGTTCACCAATGGTATTTACTTGGTTTCAAATAGACAAGCTCAGTGGTAGACACATAGTTCTATCATCTGTGGTTGCTCCAGCGAGAACAAGCACTAGTTCGTAACTTAGTGCAAACTTTTGGATTCTACCAAATCACTAGCCCTGTGATCTATTGGGAAGTTGCAATAGTAACTAGAAAGGAAGACTAATGCTTTTCATGATCTTTGAACCGCAGCAACTTGCAAAGATAAAAAGGAGCATGCTTTGTCATCCCTACTGAAACGATATAGTAGCTAACGACTAGCATAGATGACTCATGAGTGTCATTATTCTGGGAAGAAAGCATTGGTATTCTTTATAGTTCCATATTCTCAGTGGTAGAAATTGTCATGTGAAACTAGTTGACTAATAACACACGGGAGCATTTTAAAGTGGGTTTTCCTCCCTACGAGGGTTTTCCTACCTAAAATCATGGCGTTTTTATTTTATGGGTTGATCCTTGGGTGTGAACTTCTCTAGCGCAATTGTTGCCGCAATATTCAAATTTCAAATACATGGGTTTATATGCTTAAATCCAGTTTATTGAGTTAATTCATCATACTTGAATTATAGCAAGATGTATAAACTATGGGCTTAAACTAATATGTTCAAATGTCAATGTTGATAATATCGGCGATATTCGCAAATATCACGATATTTTCGGCAAAATGATATATCGCCGAGTAAATATCATGATATTTTCCATTTTGAAAATATCGCCATATTTTAAAAATATCAGCTATGTTTAAAAATCTGAGAAAAAAAATGATTTTTTATGCTTGCAGATATTTTTTCCAATATTGTCGATAAGATGTTCTGGACCCTCGCCGATATTTTGCCACTACCGATATTATCAACGCTGGTTCAAACAGTGTTGTTGATGTTTCCCATTCTGATGTTAATAAATTTAAAAAAGATTCGTAATAGCTACAAATCATAATATTTCCAGAGTAATTGAGATAGAAGTGCTCTATTTCCTAAGTATATCCAAACTCTCCACCAATCATTTTAACCACTTGGTTTATCATTTTCAAATCACTAAAATAAGTTTTCATAGAGCTAACCGGAAAATTTTACATATGCATCCCTTCTTAATCTAGAAAGGTATCGTTTCTTCAACTTGGTAAAGGATATTGATTCTACACTAAGCTTAGACATGAAACAGCAGGTGATGTTTCAGTTTGACAAAGAAACAAGAAAGCCACTTCGTGAGGTTAAGCTTAAAAGTAGAAGACTTCAGATTATACAAATTAAACATGTTTGCATGCGACATTTCGGAAGGATAAAAGGCCTTTTACAGCTTTCATAAAATGGAGCATATTAACAAAAAAATTAAAGAACATTTGAATGGAATAAAACATGGATGGGCATAAATCAAAAGGTGAACAACATTACTAACTAGCAGCCCAGTTATTGGATATGGCTAGACAGATTATCATTAAAAAAAGTGTTCCTTCAATAAGTGGACCATATATTTACATGCTACTATATATTCAGCCACTGTAAATTGAATGCCAAGCTTACAGTCATGCACTACACAAGATGAGTGAAATTGCAAAAGTAACGCATGCACAGATTTTTGTGTCTATAGAAAGCTCCATCTTTTATGATTTTAAAAAACAATTGTACAAGTTAATTTATAGTTGAAATTAAATTACCAAATCCCAGAATCTAAAAATTGACTCTCAAGTATTACTTCTGCCAGATTTTAGACTCATCCATGAGACCTATGATAATAAAAGAAACAGTTGTAACTCGTTATAGTTGAATTGACTGGAATTCTAGAATCTGAAAATGACTACGTATTACTTCTCCTAGATTTTGTGACCATGGGACCATATGGTGGTAGATATGCACACATGGATTTGGTATATGTTTCACCAAAAATCACTTGTCCAATCTGCACAAGCGTTGACTCCCCCACCCCACCAACAAAACCAAACTTCTCTTCCATTAAATGAGACTAAATGAGACAGTAAAAGCTTCAAGGATAAACACCTTCTTGATAGAATACTGAATGAACAAGCAAACTACCCAAACAACGGCAAATTATTTTTTTAGAATTAGAATAGATGAAAAATCAGTTATGTCTACATCTATTTGTCTTAATGCACTACCAATGGAAATAACAACCATTTTATACTGGACATAAAGCGATATCTGCCACCTTAATAGATATATGCATGAATTCTGTGAAGATGCACAATTTCTTTCCGTGGCAAGAATCAGTAGGATGAAAATAACACAAAACAGTAAAATTATAGTACTTAACACCTAATATATTTAAATATTTTAAGAACCTGTCATGTACACATTATTTATGAACACTTCCTAAGGATCTTTGGAAAGTGCCCTTTACTTTAACTGATCTTGAAACTATCGCTTATAACTAAAGCAAACAAACAAATGCTGAGTTTTACCACTTCGACCGCTTGTTTCATTAACATGAATGGGCATGGCAGACTCAAGTGGCAATGTCATCCACTTCTGAATTAAATACAAAACTTGGAAATGTTGTGGTGATATCCCTGAACCATTGACGCATGGAAAGAATCTAATTAGTATCTTTGAAGACTTCATATTGGTGAAAATGTTTTGATTGACTTGTTTTCATCTAGAGTTAACAAGAATCAAACAAACTTAAAGTACAAAGGAAACATGCAATGCTATGGATTATATCTTGAATAGAGATTAAACTTATGGTCATAAATATCAAACTTGAATAAAATCATGTCAAAATACACATCTTCCGTCAGTCCTGCAATTCCTTCACTTTTTTACTGTGTGCTTGCTTTACAGAAAAATTTGATTTTAATAATTTAACAATAAGGTTTAACAAGATCAAGAAAATACACCTTCTACAGTTCCTTATAGAGTAATATGATTTCCAAAGAAATATCTATTAGACACTACTACTACTACTACTACTACCACCCGACATGCCTACATTATCAATCAGCTAAATAACTAGATTATCTTGTCAAATTTCAGCGTTTGCAGAAGATACAACATGAGTTATCATTATGTACAAACTTTTGCAAGTTCTCTTGGGATATGGTCGATGTGACTTGAACAATTTCAGCAAAACAAAAAAAATGATTTCCAGATTTCATCTATTGGTACATGCATGACTTTCGGTTTGCCTTGAATATGCAGTAAATGACTTCCACAAATCAAGCAGGAATCCTCATTCGCAACTTCAACACCATCAACTACATAATAAACTTGATGTCATCAGAGATATCTAAGGACTGTCACATGAAATGGAAAAACCAGTACAGGTTTCCAAACATGGTAAACAGAAACAAGAATTAAACTTCAGGAAATAGGGAAATGACACACATATACATGTATGCATGTTACATGTATTTATATATTAAAATTGACAACTAGGGCCAAATTCCACCTTGGGACAGCTCATTTGATGGAGATGATGGTTGCATTGGATTCCTCTTTTCAAGAGGTCCAAGATTTATATAAAGATCATCTCATTTGGACAAGCAAACTGAATTTATGCCCACACATGTGCAAATTTTTCAGGTCGGCCTCATCATCATGTAAGCTCAAGAAGCCCAATGGATGTGTCTCTTCACCCACAACGAATTATACAAGAGACCTCACACCTCATTTGGCACATTCATCACTCACAAATTCTTTTATCTCTCTTCATCAGATTGGTTCGTACAGCTATTGGGCAGCCTCTCTCTCTCTCACATGTGCAGCGAGGAAGACAGATTTTCTGGGTAGAATTACAGGCTGAATTTCAGACTTCAGAGACAGGTTTGACCAGCGTTGAACAAGGTGTTTTTGACTGAGTTTGACTTCAGTTTTTGGGTCAAAAGTTCAATTTTCTCAGGCCACATTGCTGGGCACAAAAACCGAGAATTTCTGGGCTGGTTGACCTGCATTGACTTCACGGTTTACTGTTGTTTGACCATAGAAAATTACATTAGTTTTCTCTCTCCTTTGACCGAGTTTGACTGAGCTGCTTTGGGCTGAAATTAACCTCCTGATCAGGCCGAGTTTAACCAAGGAAGACCAAGCTGCTTTGAGGAAGATTTGCTACTGTTTTGACCAGCATTGACTTTCTTGTTAGGGCTGAAGTTTGACTGCAGTTGACTGTAGAAATTTACAGGGCTGTTTTGACTTTGTATTGGGCAAGTCTATTTGACTTTTCTACTCTCTCTCTATGCTAAACTTTTGATTTAATAATAAGAAGAATTGATCAAAGCGTTTTCCCCACATTGGGGATTTTCCAAATCTGGTGTCCTCTTGTCTTTTGCAATTTGTTTTATGTTCTATCTGCTTTTACTGTCAATGTGATTATTGTGATTGCTATTGGAAATTGGAATTTTTTATTGGATTGCTGAGGAACATTGAAGTAAATTGTGTAAGCATAGAACATACCATTGTTATCTAAAATTAACATGGTATCAGAGCCCAGGTGAAGACAAAGCCCAAGCAAGAGTGAGAAAAGCAATCACTAAGGAAAGTTGAAAGACAAAAATATTGGTCTAGCTTCAATGATGACTACATCATACTTGGAGATAATGCCACCTATCTCGTAAAAGGAATAGGCATTGTCACTCTTCACTTAAATCAAGGTCAAACCATTCATCTACAAGAAGTATTGTATGTGCCCGATTTGAAGAAGAACCCGGTATCTATTTCTGTGATGGAAGATAAAGGTTTCAAGGTAGCATTCATTGATGGAAAGGTATATCTTTGGCAAAGAAACCCTAAAGATGCATTTACACTTGGATTTAGGGTTGATGGTCTTTATAAAGTTGGAGGAAGTCCTTTGGGAGCCATGTCTTGCGATACTTCTCTTCAATTCGAATTGTGCCACTGTAAATTTGCCCACCTTCATTAAAAAGCCTTACCTGGGCTAAGGAAGATGGTCACAGGTATGCCAATTTCGACATGAATCATGAAGGTGTTTGTCAGGGTTGTGCAGCTTGGAAACTTACAAGGGGACCATTCCCCTCAAGCGAAAGTCAAACTTCTCATATTCTACAACATGTCCATTCCAACCTAACTGGTATGTTGCCCATAACATCATTAGGAGGATACTTATATTATGCTATTTTTGTGGATGACTTCTCTCGCAAAACACGGATCTATTTCTTAAAGAAGAAGGATGAAGCATTCAAATGGTTTTGTGCTTTCAAAGCCTTGGTGAAGAATCAAATAGGGAAGAAGATCAAAATATTGAGGACCAACAATGGGTCCAAATATGAATCAAATGAATTCAATGACTATTGTAGAGAAGTTGGCATTAAGAGGGAGACAAGCGTTGCGTACACCCCTGAGCAAAATGGATTTGTTGAAAGAAAAAATCGAACTATCATGGAAGCCACTCGTGCCATGCTTCATGATCTAGGTCTACCGAAATTCTTATGGGGAGAAGCTGCAAATATTGTCGTGCATGTTCAAAACATGTGTCCACATCAAACATTGAATTTCAAGACACTCTTAGAAGTTTTCACTGATAAGAAACCTGATGTTTCTCATTTTAGAATATGTGCATAAAGAGAAGAGAAACAAGTTGGGAGCGTGCAGGAAGAAAGGAACTTTTGTGTGCTACAGTCAAAGCTCAAAGACATAGAATCTATGTGTTTGGTCAGCGAGATGTGGAAGTAAGCCATGATGTCACATTTGATGAAGACACTGATCTTGGGAAAGCCAGAGATCTCCCCATTCTAGGAAAAGAAAATGATGATGCTACAGTAAAGCAAAAAGAACCTCCGTCAGATGAGCCCATGCCCTATGTTGAAGGTTTGATGGATATCATTGATCCACCTCCTAGTGATCCCTCTACCTCAAGGAAAAGGCCATTGTGGCTCAAAGACTCTCTCAAAGATGTTGAAAAGCATATTGCTCCAAGAGGGGCATTTCGTGGAAATAAGAAGCCCACCAAGTATCAGGGATACCTTGTTGCCATGAGTACCATTGTTCAATTTGAGCCTTGTATGTTCGAAGATGTCGTGAAACATCAAGTATGGAAGGATGCAATGAATGGGGAGTACGAATCCATCATGAAGAATGGTGTCTGGGATGTGATTCCTAGACCTAAGGACAAGCCTGTGGTCACCTCTAAATGGCTTTACAAAATCAAACATGGAGCTGATGGGAGTCTTGAAAAATACAAGGCCAGGTTCGTTGCTCAAGGCTTCTCTAAAAAGGAAGGGGTGGACTATGATTAGATATTTGCACTAGTTTCCAAATATACCACTATCTGTTTGATTATAATTCTTATTGCCTCTCAAGGATGGAGCCTACACCAAATGGATGTTAAAATTGCTTTCTTGCATGGCTCACTTAAGGAGAAAGTCTACTTGGAACAACCTGAGGGGTTCGAAGTTCAGGATCGAAGGACACACATATGCAGGTTGAAGAAAGCCCTCTATGGGTTGAAGCAAGCTCCCAAGGCTTGGTATGAGAGGACTGATAGCAATCTTATGAAGCTGGGATTTACAAGGAACAACGCTAACCCTAACCTATATTTCAAGGTTGAGAATGACAGACCTCTCATTTTGTCCTTTATGTGGATGATCTCTTTCTGACAAATGCATACCCTCTCATTTATCAATCTAAGAGGGAGTTGGCTTCCGAGTTCTAGATGAAAGACCTAAGACTGATGCACTACTTCCTAAGCCTAGAGGTTTGGCAAAAGCCAAGTGAGATTTTCCTTTCTCAAGGAAAATAATTTATCAAGTTGCTTGAGAGATGTGGGATGGTGGGTTGCAAGTCCATGTCTACTCCGATGGAACTAACCTTCAAGAAGCAATATGGAAGTGTTGTTGGGCCTGTTGACCATTACGTGTCAACGACCCATAGCAGTACACCCCCTTTTTTCACAAAAGGGATTGCGCCTGATCGATGAGTCCATGTCTACTCCGATGGAACTAACCTTCAAGAAGCTATGTGGAAGTGTTGTTGGGCCTGTTGACCATTACGTGTCAACGACCCATAGTAGTACACCCCCTTTTTCACAAAAGGGATTGCGCCTGATTGATGTGTCCATGCCGTCCAGCTTCCGTCATCAACTTGATTGTCATGTTATAATGTAAACCTATTCTGCATGTATATGATGTAAATAATCTCAGCAAATCTGTGTCATGTATGTAATTGCCTAGGTAAACTTATTTTTCTAGTGACGATCTACATTCCGAGAGGTTTTTGTCTCAACAATCCATTCTTCGACGTTCATCTCATTTCTTTATTCTTGTCCTTTTGTCTCTTGCCAGGATAAGTTCCTTGCCCTTGGTTCCTTGCTTTTGGGTTATTTCGAGTTAGACTTTTGTCCGGGTGGCGACTCCACTTCCTCTATCTTTTGCAAGAGTGTACACTAGAAGACATCCAAGCAGTTTGGTTAATTCTGCTCTTGATCCTGAAAGGGCTCTCAGAGTATGATTACACAAACACACTCTCGTACTCTTCTTGTTAATCTCGGACAAGAAGCCCTCTCTAATATCCATTTGCTTTTTACTAACCCAGTCGAGCGCAACATCATGGACATATTTGCCCCTTGTAACCTTGCTAACATTCAAGGTTATCCCAGTGATATTCCAAAACATGGGAAGGATAAATTGCCTCTCTTTTAGGGCAAAAATGCAGTTAGTGCTAACTCTCATCTAAAATCTTTTAGTTCATGGTCGGGTAAGTATGCGAGGGCTACTGATTTTAATCATGAAGTAAAAATGACCCTTTTTGTTCTTACCTTGGAGGGGGATGCTTTAGTTTGGTTTACGGAAAAGCCTCATAATTCATTTGATTCTTTGCAATCAAGTGTTAATGCCTTTAAGGAAAAGTATGAAGATAAGAGAGAAGGAAGGCATCTTGTAAAAGCTATCAGTATCATTAAAAAGAGAGAAAATGAGATCGCAGAAGAATTTAACAAGAGGTTCAATGATATTATTAAGGAATTACCTCAAGATTATAAACCTACTGATAAATCTCTTTAGGACTTCTATATTGATGCCTTTAGCCCTGAGCCCTCTTATGAGTTAAGACGTGCTAAACTTCCTGATTATAGGGATTGTCAAGCTTTAGCGGTAGAGGTTGAAAAAGATAAGGCAGCATCTGGGAAGTCTGAAATCCCACGTTTTGACAGGGCTTCAATGAAATTGAAAAAACCTAAAGGGTAAGAGGTTCAAGAATCTGATAACAACCTTATTTAGAAATTACTGCAAAAAATTGAAAGCATTTCGCTTAACCAAGCGAAATTAACCTCTAACCATGCTAAGGAGATAACTACTTTGCAAAATAGGTTGGTTCAAATGGAAAGAGCTCAAACGCAAAATTTCCAGCCTAGAAATAATAATAATAATCTAAGTAATAATTGGCAGAAGAAAGGTCAATCTAGTGAGTAGAGACCACCTAATCTACTTGAATATACTAATTTGGTCAATGATGCTCCGCCTTATTGTCAGGCTTGTGATGCTCTTCATGAGGAGGCTACTTGCCCCATGGTAAGAAGGATTTTGGATAATGGAATGTTTGGGGCAAGTAATCAAATAAATGTAGTGGGTAAAAAGTTTTGTTTGTCTATGGAAGACTAGATGGAAGTTAAGGAAAATAGTCGTGATGTTATGCCTCCCACATCAGCTTTTAGTATAAATTATTTTGAGCATGAAGATGATATGATGGTTAAATTATATGGTGAAAAGCCTTCTCCAAAGCAAATTATGGAAATTGCTAAAGATAAGGGTTTAACATATCAAAGAAGGAATAAAGATCAAAGTGGGAATCAAATTCCCCCTCAAATTTTTAACCCAGGTTCAAACTCTGTATTAGATATCAATTTGGGAAGTTCATTTAACAATGCAAAAATCTGGGTTCTTGTCGCCAAGATTGCGAAGATTCCTTCCCAAACACCTAAGTTACTAAAATCCATTGAAGCTCCTCAAGTGAATGTTTCTCAACAGAAGGCACCTAAGGTTGATTATCAAGATGCTCCTATATATTTGCAAAGTTTGGATTCAAATAACAAGGATCATCAGCCATTCTTTATTACTTTGATGGTTAATGGATATAAATTGAATAATTGCATGCTGGATTCTAGTGGTGCATCAGCTTGTGTCATGACCAAGAGGGTCATGGAACAGCTTAATTTAAGAGTTTCTAGGCATCACTAGAATATATGTGCCATGGATTCTAAGAAGATTGAAGTTTACGGTCTAATCAAGGATTTACAAGTTCATTTATCGGTTTACACTGACATTATGATTGTTATGGACATTATTGTTGTTGATGTGCTTGATGCTTGGGGTATGCTTTTATCTAGAAAATGGGCCTCTGATCTAGGAGGGAGTATTCAAATGAATTGGTCATATGCTATGATTCCTTCTCTTAGAGGTGATGGTTTTGTGAGGCTTAATAGAGAGCCTGAGAGAAGATTCCATGTTGAAGATCCTAAGAGACCTCATAATGAGATAATTAAAGAACAATCTGACATTGGGAATTATGCTATTCTATTTAATTCCATAGTTCTTCATGATGATAAGGTTGATAAAAAGATTGGAGATCTCAAGGATAAAGTTTGGTACATGTATTTGCATGGTGCATCGTCTAGGCATGGTAAAAGTGCAAGAATAGTATTAAAATCACGCCTTGGTCATATTTTGAAGTTTGCCTATCGATTGGAATTTGAAGCAATCAACAACGTTGCTGAATATGAAGCTTTGTTGTTGGGTCTTGAGTTGGCAAAGGCTTAAGAGTTAAGCTGCTTAGGGGGGGTCCTGACTTAAAAATCATGCAAATTAAAAATAAATTTACATGTAAAAATCAAAGGTTAAGGAATTATCAAAATGTTGTATGGGATACTATGGAATACTTTGATGCCCTTGACCTTGAGGCTATCCCAAGAGAGCAGAATAGTTCGGCAGATGAGCTTGTCGTAGCTGCTTCTAGTTTGCAGTTATCTGATGGGTCGATTAAGGATAAGCTAAAAATGGAAGTTATATTTAGGCCTTTTGTTCCAGAGAACTCAAAGCATTGGAAAGTTTTAGATGACGAGAAACAAGTGATTCGTTTTCTTGATAATTTGTATGAGTTTGAAAACTTTCGGATAGATTCTAAGGAGGATGGATCTAATGATCATGAAGATATTATAAATCCTGCTCCCAGGAATGTGGTTTCTTTAGAATAGCACTTTGATCGGCATGATGCCACAAAGATGAAAGAAGAAAATAAAATGGATCCAGGCAAATTCATCAAGGTAAACATTGGTGCCTCTAGGGATCCAAAGATTATCAAAATTACTAAGGGTACTAATGATGAAAAAAGGAAAAAATTAACCAGTTTATTTCGTGAATATCAGGATGTTTTAACATTTTCTTATGATGAATTAAAAGGTTATAGGGAAGATGGCCTGGAGCACACTATCCCCTTGAAAGATGAAAATGCTAAACCCTTTCGTCAAAAGCTTAGGCAAATAAATCTTAAGTTAGCCCCTTTGGTTCAAAAGGAGCTTTCAAAGATGCTTGCAGCAGGAATTATTGCTCAAACGAGGCATTCAACATGGTGTTCCAATCTGGTGATTGTTAGAAAAAAGAATGGTACTATTAGACTTTTTGTCGATTTTTCAAAACCATAATCTGGCATGTAAGAAAGGTAATTACCCTTTGCCAAACATGGATACTATGTTGCAAAGAGTAACTGGTTTTGGAATGATGTCATTGCTAGATGGTTTTTCTGGATATAATCAGGGATGGGTTAAGAAAGAGGATCATTAGAAAACTACATTCACCACACCATGGGGTACTTTCGAATATATTAGAATGCCGTTTAAATTAACCAATGCTAGGGTTACGTTTCATAGGGCTATAGATTATGCCTTCAAGGGTTTAATTGGAAAGTTGATCGAAATTTATCAGGATGATCTTACTATTTTTTTAGGGATGGTATTAGTCATATAAGTCATCTTAGGCAAGTTTTTGATAAATGTAGAGAATATGGGATTTCCTTAAATCCGGCTAAGTCTTTTTTTGGAGTAACTGAAGGGAAATTACTTGGTCACATCATTTCTAAAGATGGGATCAAGATTGATCCGGAAAGAGTTGAGGCAATCCAAAGATTCCTCTCCCTCATAATCTTAAATCCCTTCAGTGTTTTCTTGGAAAGACAATTTTTCTTAGAAGATTTATTCCAAATTACGCAGAAATAGCTAAGCCTATTCAAAGTCTTCTAAAAAAGGATGTGAAATTTTTATGGAAAGAAGATGGCAAAAAGGCTTTTCAGGAAATCAAAGGTAGGTGCTATTGCAAAAGCCCCTGTTTTAGTTAGTCCTGATTACTCTAAGGATTTCATGATTTTCTCTTTCGCTTCTAAAGATACCATTGTTGGTGTCTTATTGTGGAAAAATAAGGATGGTCACGAGCAGTCTATTGCTTTCATGAGTAGAGTGCTTCAAAATTCTGAATTAAATTACAATACCATGGAAAAGCAAGCCTATGCCTTAGTCAAATCTCTTAAGCATTTCAGAACTTATGTGGGTTATTCCAAAATCATTGCTTTTGTCCCACATTCTGTTGTTAAAGATATATTAACTCAAACTGATTGGAAAAACCTCATAATTCATTTGATTCTTTGCAATCGATTTTTAATGCCTTTAAGGAAAAGTATGGACATAAGAGAGAAGGAAGGCATCTCACAAAAGCTATCAGTATCACTAAAAAGAGAGGTTCAATGATATTATTAAGGAATTACCTCAAGATTATAAACCTACTGATAAATCTCTTCGGGACTTCTATATTGATGTCTTTAGCCCGAAAAGAAGATTACATAGATCATTGAACTGGGAAGGCAGGACAAGAGAAGCGCGGGCGACTAGGGTTGCAGTTTTCTGAAGGGGATTTTCTCCATGGATGGATGCAGAGGAGGGAGCTCCACTCCCTCCTACAAGGAGGCAGTGGCCAACAAGGGCAAGAAACCTCCAAAAACAGGCAAAAGTAACACCAAGGAAGGAAGAAGAAATAGGGAAGAGGAAACAGAGAGCACCAAATCAAAGGAGAATGATGGCACAAAAGACAAGGAGGAAAATGACAAAAAACAGGGAACAAAAGACAAGAATCAAAAAGGACCGTGCAAACCCAAAGCTAAAATCATTCTGAGAGTAGTTTTAAATGATTCAGTGCTGCAATCGCACATGGATCACATGCAGACTTATGCAATCATTTGCAAATTCATGGGGCTATGGCCCACTGAAAAGGCTTTACAAACATGGATCAGATACCACTAGAAGCCTAAAGGAAGCATTGATCTTCATCTAGGATCCAAGGGATTCTTCACTGTGGTGTTCGCTAACGTTGAAGATAAAGACAATGTGTTTGAAGGCGAGCCCTACTTCTACGCAGCAGCAGGGCTTTATATGTGGCCATGGATGATGAACTTCGTTCCGGAGCGAGAAACTTTTACTTCAGTCCCGGTTTGAGTAAGACTCTATTCTCTACCTCTTGATTATTGGCAAATAGAATCGCTAGCCGCCATAGGAAATAAATTAGGAAGGTTTGTCAAAACTTCTGAAGCCACTAAGAGGGGAAAATATACCTCCTTTGCTAGGATCTATGTAAGTGTAGAGATGGATCTATCCGAAGCTCTTCCGGATGAGGTCATCTTGGAGGTTTTTGATGAGGAATGGGTGCAGACAGTCGACTACAAGCATATTCCATTTAGATGTCGTAAATGTCATGAACATGGGCACCTTCTAAGAGACTGCCTTGTCAGTAAAGTAGAGAACAAAAGCAAATCTTACATAATGAAAGACACAGACAACTTTCACAAAGTAGTTCATAAAGGAAAAAGTGGAAAAAAAGGGCCAAAGCAACACCAAAGTGAAGGGCAAAAGGTTAGGCTGAATCAATTCCAAGTTCTTGAAGAGGAGGAAGAAATAGCAGTTGAAGATCAAGTAGAATGAGGGTTTTGATAAGAAGGATAAGGAAGAAGAACGTGATCAAGAACAGGTAAACGAAAAACAGAAAGGGATCATGATGAGTGAATCAGAGACAGAAATGGATCAAGAAATGACCCAGAGTGAGATGGAAATGGAGGACAATGAGCTACATGAGATTCTTGACAGAGAAAATCTGGATCTAGAAGGATTCTTGAGTAAGGGAATAACTAGCGGGGTAGAATCTCTACCACAAGAAGAGTGCAATCGAATAAAGCAGTTATTCGTATGGAAAACTCAGGCAAAGGGTTTGGAGGAAGTAAACAACATTGAAAGACAAGGTAATGAAGGAGTGAAAGTAGTAAAACGACTCCAGGGTTAGCACCAAGAAATGCAGGAAAAAAAGAGGCAGGGAAAAGCAGAAAGAGCTGCTAATGGAATGTGGTAAGCTCATGGTAGACTCAGGTAAGATGAAAGATCTAACCAGTTACTCCTTTACCAATATGTAATTATGAAGTTCACAACTTGGAATATCAGAGGGCTAGGCAGCAAGAGAAAACAAAGAATGCTGAATAACAGAATGAAACAGGCAGTTTCAGATATAATTTTTGTCCAAGAAACAAAATGCTCCGTTCAAAAATTAAGGCAAATCCATAGTAAATGGCTCAGCAGAATTGAGCTTCTAGAAGTTAAAGCAGAAAATACAGCAGGGGGTATCCTCACCCTCTAGAATCCCCAAAAAATAGGAATAGTTGATGCGAAGGCAACAAGGAATTATTTATCAGTGATTATACAGCCTGTATGAGACAGGGACACTTATCTAGTTACGAATGTTTATGGCCCTCAAAGGTTAGATGACAAAATCAAGTTTATTGATTCCTTGGTGGATCTCAGGACCAGACATGCAGGGTTACCTTGGGTTATAGGAGGGGACTTCAATATGATTAGATCTCTCTCGGAAAAAAAAAAGGGGGTACAAGAGCACTAAATAAAGATTCCTCAGCCTTCCAAATATTTTCAGAAAACATAAAGCTTGTTGATATTAAAACAAACAATGGCCTATGTACATGGAACAACAAAAGAGGAGGGGATTCCCAGGTAGCTTCCAAGCTAGATAGATTCATGATCTCTGAGGATCTCATGCTTCTAGACAAGGAAATAATAGCAGGAATTCTTCCTTTTGGAGGCTCAGATCACTGGCCGGTTCAAATGGAGATCAAGGGCATTGGCACCCCAAGAAACAAACCTTTCAGATTTGAAAATATTTGGCTTTCACACCCAGAATTCATCAACAACATTGAAAAATGGTGGGCGGAGGACTTGCAGATTCAGGGTTCAACTATGTTCCTGCTACACAAAAGATTAAGACACATCAAATTGAAGCTAAAAGATTGGAACAAGAAGGAATTTGGCAATATTTTTGCAAATAAGAAAATTGTGGAAAACAAAATTCTAGAGCTCAATCAAGCTTTGATCAAGGAAGGCTTTGATAAAGACAAGAATGATCAAGCAGAGAAACACCATCAAGAATGGGAAAAGTTGTGTAAACAAGAGGAAATTTTTTGGAAACAAAAATCTAGGGTTCAATGGCTAAAAGAAGGAGAACGTAACACTAAATTTTTCCATAGATCCACCATGGCAAATAGAACTCACAACAGAATCTCTTCGATCAAGGACAAGGAGGGCTAGATTCATCAAACCCATGAGGAGATAGAAGCAATGTTAGTAAAGCACTTTCGTGATATTGCCAAGGAAAACTTTTTAGTAAGGGAACCTTTCATCAAGGACTTCACTAAACATATCCCTAAGCTAGTATCCAGAGAGGATAATTGTAATCTCAACAGATCTATAACTGAAAAGGAGGTCAGTGAGGTCCTCAAGGAAATGCAAAATGGCAAGGCTCTCGGTCCAAATGGATTCAATGTGGATTTCTTCGAAGCTTGTTGAAAATTTGTCAAAAAGGGTATTTTAGAGGTAGTGGAAGATTCCAAGCTGAACAAAACCATTTTAAAAGCTCTCAATACCTCCTTCATCGCCCTCATTCCAAAACAGGATAATGCTCAAACACCAGAAAGATATAGGCCCATTGCTTTATGCAATGTAGTTTACAAGATAATTTCCAAAGTAGTGGCTAATAGACTCAAGCCCTTGCTGCCTTCGCTTGTCTCGGGGGAAGAAACCGGTTATGTGGAAGGCAAACAAATTCTAAATAACATCATTCAAGCTCACAAGGTGGTTCACTCGTTAACAAGTAATAAGAAAGAGGGTATGATCATGCAATTGGACATAGCCAAAGCATATGATAAAGTGAACTGGATATATATCAAGAAAGTGCTTACAGCATTTGGTTTTGATCACAATTGGGTCAGATGGGTCATGGCCCAATTCATCTAGCTTTTCAATTTTAGTTAATGGCTCTCCCTCTGAACTTTTTCTTCCTTCCAGGGGTCTCAGATAGGGAGATCCTCTCTCCCCTTTTCTCTTCATCCTCATGATGGAAGGGTTGGGGCAGTCCATTAAGAATGCTAGAGTAATGGGCAAAATTCAAGGACTCCAACTTTCGGAGAATGGTCAAGTTCTGACTCATCAATAGTTTGTAGATGATACCATGTTACAAGGAATTCCCACAGTCAAGGAAGCGCTTGCATACAAACAAATTTTGAATGACTTTGCTATGGCAACAGGTATGGAAGTCAATCTTTCCAAATCAAAAATATTTTTCTTTAATACCCATATTGCCATTCAGAGAAATATCTCTAGAATTCTAGGCTTTCAAAGATAATCCCTCCCCTCTAAGTATTTGGGAGTTCCTCTAACGGCTAAACCCCAGCACAAAAGCACATGGGATCCATTAATAATCAAAATGCAAGACAAGGTCAGGAAATGGACAATCAGATCTTTAAATCTGGCTAGTAGACTGGTTCTTACAAAGGCAGTGCCCCAAGCTATCCCAATCTTTATGCTATCAGCCCTCCCAACTCCAATAGGAGTCTTGCAGCAATTTAGAGATATTCAAAGAGACTTTCTTTGGGGAAAAGAGGAAATAAGGAAAAAAATGGGCTATAGTCTCATGGGATAAGATCTGCAAACCCGAGAACCAAGGAGGCCTAGGTTTGGATAATCTAGAGATTCTCAGTAAGGCCCTGGGGGCCAAACTTTGGTGGAGGTGGGTTAAGGATCCTAAGGCTCAATGGGCAAGCATCTGGAAGGAAAAATATGTCAGCGCTTGGCCTTCTTCTGATATCATAAGAATGTCTGGAATTATGAAGGGCTCTCCCATATGGAACAAGGCTTGGGAGAACAGAGGAGTGGTTCAACAAAACAGTTTCTAAGAAATCAGAGAGGGTGATCTGGCACTTTTCTGGGAGGACAAATGGCAACAAGAACCTACTCTATTGAAAGAGGAATTTTTGGGCCTCAAGCATGAGACAGACAACCAAGGTTTAGTAAAGGTGAAAGACTTTTGGGAGCATTCTCACAATGTACGAAAATGGAGAACATGGAGAAAAATAGATGGCAGAGAGGATAAAACCCTCAACAGTAGCGCAGAGTCCCTTAAGAGGACGTTGGATCAGAGGAAGATTTTAGTAACTGAAGGGCAGGATCAGCTAAGATGGGGTAACAACAAAGAGGGCAACTTTAATATCAAGGAAGCAAAAGGCTTTCTCCTTGATCTGGAATCCCAAGTTCCAAATAGAACTTGGCAGAAGCTATGGAGGCACAAAGGCTGGATGAAAATCAAACTCTTTATGTGGCTGGTTCACCACAGGAAAATCTTAACCTGGGCCAACATTAGAAGAAGGGGTATCCAGGGACCCTCCAGATACCAGCTCTGTGAAGCCCAAGAGGAGACTATGGAACATCTTCTCAACCATTGCATTTTCACTGCCAGGTTATGGGATTTTTTTGCCAACATCTTCAATCAGTCTGACAGAGACAAAAAAAATATCACTAACACTCTAAACAACTGGAGGAATAACTTTTCGGATCATGAGGTTCTCAACTCTGCCTGGGCTCTTTTGCCAAGTTTCATTATATGGAATATGTGGAAAGAAAGAAACAAAAGAATCTTCAAAGAGGAAAAGAATTCCTCTCTTCGCCTGGTGGAGTTGATCTTAAAACAGCTTAAGGAGACAGTTGGGACCACAGTAAGGGATCTTCCCAAAAATCCTCCCTCAGAAGCAGAGTTAAGAATTCTCAAATAGTTAGGCATGTAGGGGCTCATTCCACAAGGCCTAGACAGGAAAATAATAATGAGAGAAATGGTTAAAGAATTCAGGAATCCTCCACCGAAAGGTTTCTTAAAGTATAACATCGATGGAGCTTCTAAAGGAAACCCGGGAATGGCTGGCTTTAGGGGAGTTCTCAGGGATGCTACCGGAAGCATAATCTCCCTCTTCCATGGACACTTAGGAAAAGCTACCAACAACATGGCAAAACTAATGGCTTTGGAACAGTGCTTAGAACTTCTGAAACAGGACAATTGCCAAAATGTCATAATAGAAGTCGATTCTGTGTTAGTCATCAACGCAGCCAAGAGAATCAGTCATGGAGCAGGGCCAGAAAAGGTTACAAAACACTGGAGGTTAACTCGGGTTCTCCATAAAATTCAGGGACATCTTCAGGAACTACGCACACTTAGATTCATCCATGTGCGTAGAAAATCCAACAAACTGGCGGACATTCTTGCTAACCAAGGTGTCAGCTGTAAGGACAGCGCAATTTTGATGGAGTGGCATGTAATGACGCAGAGCAACCTAAGAAATCTATGCCATAACCAGGAGAAAGAGGACAAAGAAGTGTTTAAGAGCAAAGCTAAAGAAGCGAATTCGCAATGAGCAAATTTCAGCAGGTTTCACAATTTTGGTCAAAGAGGTCTACGATGGAAGGTTGGCAAGGCTCGGCCTCAGTAGTCAGGGTTACCACTAACCCGAATATCCCCACCGTAGGGCGAAAGGTTTTCTCAATCCGAGAGAGGTTGAAGGGAATAAGTGAAGGCATTAGTTCACGCAACAACATCACCCAATTTTCCAATGGCAGGAGTTAAAACCACCTCCTGAATGGTTTTGGCGCAGTCGCACCACTTTCATGCCAAAGGAGGTTTCGAAGAAATCGCAACGATGCCATATAACGCATGACACATGGATGAGGGCGGGGTCCAAAAAACCACACTCATCACACACTAAAGTTTGTTGGCTTTGGTCAAGCGATAACCAGCTCAGTCGTCCGATGGTGCAAGGCAAATCAACGTTCGGGATCGAGCGAGCAGTTTGGTGGGGTCCGAGGGTTAACCTTCTTTCCTCTTCATGGAGCGATGTATACCTCCACCGTCAAATTAAAAAAGAAGAATGAACGGCAGCGATTGAAAGGTAGGAAGTTTGGAGTGCGGTTACCTATGGGGTGGGCTCACATGACCTGAGATTCCTGATGCCTTTTCGTGTTTGTATTCAAAAGCGGGTTGAACGGGTACTTTTTGGGAAACTGAGGGCTTGGCTTCAGAAGGGCATTTTCCTTTTTGCCTAAGGCCACACAGTTTGATGGAAAAATGTATATATTGTAAATTTTGTTTGAATTAATGATATGAAGGCACGACTCTTGCTTTAGCAAAAAAAAGATGTCTTTAGCCCTAAGCCCTCTTATGAGTTAAAACGTGCTAAACTTCCTAATTATAGGGATTGTCATGCTTTAGCGTTAGAGCTTGAAAAAGATAAGGTAGCATCTGGGAAGTCTAAAATCCCACGTTTTGACAGGGCTTCAATGAAATTGAAAGAACGTAAAGGGTAAGAGGTTTAAGAATCTGATAACGACCTTATTCAGAAACTACTGTAAAAAATTGAAAGCATGGAGCTTAACCAAGCGAAATTACCCTCTAACCATGCTAAGGAGATAACTACTTTGCAAAATAGGTTGGTTCAAATGGAAAGAGCTCAACCGCAGAATTTCTAGCCTAGAACTCATAATAATAATTGAAATAAATATTGGCAGGAGAAAGGTCAATCTAGTGAGCAGAGACCACCTAAGCTGCTTGAATATACGAATTTGGTTGATGATGCTCCGTCTTACTGTCGGGCTTGTGATGCTCTTCATGAGGAGGCTACTTGCCCCACGGTTAGAAGGATTTTGGATAATGGAATGCTTGGGGCAGGTAATCAAATAAATGTAGTGGGTAAAGAGTTTTCTTTGTCTATGGAAGACTGCATGGAAGTTAAGGGAAACAGTTAGGATGTTATGCCTCCCACATGAGCATTTAGTATAAATTATTTTGAGCATGAAGATGATATGATGGTTAAATTATATGGTGAAAAGCCTTCTCCAGAGCGAATTATGGAAATTGCTAAAGATAAGGGTTTAACTTATCAAAGAAGGGATAAAGATCAAAGTGGGAATCAAATTCCCCCTCGAATTTTTAACCCGGGTTCAAACTCTAGTTTAGATATCGATTTGGGAAGTTGGTTTAATAATGCAAAAATCTGGGTTCTTGTCGCCGATATTGTGAAGATTCCTTCCCAAACAACTAAGCTACTAAAATCCATTGAAGCTCCTCAAGTGAATGTTTCTCAACAAAAGGCACCTAAGGTTGACTATGAGGATGCTCCTATATATTTGCAAAGTTTGAATTCAGATAACAAGGATCATCAGCCATTCTTTATTACTTTGATGGTTAATGGATATAAATTGAATAATTGCATGCTGGATTCTGGTGCATCAGCTTGTGTCATGACTAAGAGGGTCATGGAACAGCTTAATTGAAGAGTTTCTAGGCCTTACTACAATATATGTGCCATGGATTCTAAGAAGATTGAAGGTCACGGTCTAATCAAGGATTTACAAGTTCATTTATCGGTTTACACGAACATAATGATTGTTATGGACATTCTTGTTGTTGATGTGCCTGATGCTTGGGGTATGCTTTTATCTAGAAAATGGGCCTCTGATCTAGGAGGGAGTATTCAAATGAATTGGTCATATGCTATGATTCCTTCTCCTAGAGGTGATGGTTTTGTGAGACTTAATAGAGAGCCTAAGAGAAGATTCCATGTTGAAGATCCTAAGAGACCTCATAATGAGATAATTAAAGAACAATTTGACATTGGGAATTATGCTATTCTGTTTAATTCCATATTTCTTCACGATGATAAGGTTGATAAAAAGATTGGGGATCTCAAGGATAAAGTTTGGTACATGTATTTTGATGGTGCATCGTCTAGGCATGGTAAAGGTGCAAGAATAGTATTAAAATCACCCCTTGGTTATATTTTCAAGCTTGCCTAAGTCATCATAGTCGTATAGGTCATCTTAAGCTAAGTCTGTTTTTGGAGTAACTGAAGGGAAATTTCTTGGTCACATCATTTCTAAAGATGGGATCAAGATTGATCCTAAAAGAGTTGAGGCAATCCAAAAGATTCCTCTCCCCCATAATCTTAAATCCCTTCAGTCTTTTCGAGGAAAGACAAATTTTCTTAGAAGATTTATTCCAAATTACGCAAAAGTAGCTAAGCCTATTCAAAGTCTTCTGAAAAAGGATGTGAAATTTTTATGGAAAGAAGATGGCAAAAAGGCTTTTCAGGAAATCAAAGGTAGGTGCTATTGCAAAAGCCCCTATTTTAGTTAGTCCTGATTACTCTAAGGATTTCCTGATTTTCTCTTTCGCTTCTAAAGATACCATTGCTGGTGTCTTATTGCAGAGAAATAAGGATGGTCACAAGCAGCTTATTGCTTTCATGAGTAAAGCGCTTCAGAATTCTGAATTAAATTACAATACCATGGAAAAGCAAGCCTATGCCTTAGTCAAATCTCTTAAGCATTTCAAAACTTATGTGTGTTATTCCAAAATCATTGCTCTTGTCCAACATTCTGTTGTTAAAGATATATTAACTCAAACTAATTGGAAAAGCCTCATAATTCATTTGATTCTTTACAATCGATTGTTAATGCCTTTAAGGAAAAGTATGGAGATAAGAGAGAAGGAAGGCATCTTGTAAAAGCTATCAGTATCATTAAAAAGAGAGAAAATGAGACCGCAGAAGAATTTAACAAGAGGTTCAATGATATTATTAAGGAATTACCTCAAGATTATAAACCTACTGATAAATCTCTTTGGGACTTCTATATTGATGCCTTTAGCCCTGAGCCCTCTTATGACTTAAGATGTGCTAAACTTCCTAATTATAAGGATTGTCAAGCTTTAGCGTTAGAGCTTGAAAAAGGTAAGGCAGCATCTAGGAAGTCTGAAATCCCACATTTTGACAGGGCTTCAAAACGAAATTGAAAGAACCTAAAGGGTAAGAGGTTCAAGAATCTGATAACAACCTTATTCAGAAATTACTGCAAAAAATTGAAAGCATGGAGCTTAACCAAGCGAAATTAACCTCTAACCTTTCTAAGGAAATAACTACTTTGCAAAATAGGTTGGTTCAAATGGAAAGAGCTCAAACGCAGAATTTCCAGCCTAGAAATAATAATAATAATCGAAATAATAATTGGCAGAAGAAAGGTCAATCTAGTGAGCAGAGACCACCTAATATGCTTGAATATACTAATTTGGTCGACGATGCTCCACCTTATTGTCGGGCTTGTGATGCTCTTCATGAGGCTACTTGCCCCACGGTTAGAAGGATTTTGCATAATGGAATGTTTGGGGCAGGTAATCAAATAAATGTAGTGGGTAAAGAGTTTTCTTTGTCTATGGAAGCCTGGATGGAATTTAAGGAAAACAGTCAGGATGTTATGCCTCCCACATCAGCTTTTAGTATAAATTATTTTGAGCATGAAGATGATATGATGGTTAAATTATATGGTGAAAAGCCTTCTCCAGAGCGAATTATAGAAATTGCTAAAGATAAGGATTTAACTTATCAAAGAAGGGATAAAGATCAAAGTGGGAATCAAATTCCCCCTCGAATTTTTAACTCAGGTTCAAACTCTAGATTAGATATCGATTTGGGAAGTTGGTTTAATAATGCAAAAATCTGGGTTCTTGTCGCCGAGATTGCGAAGATTCTTTCCCAAAGGGCTAAGTTACTAAAATCCAGTGAAGCTCCTCAAGTGAATGTTTCTCAACAGAAGGCACCTAAGGTTGATTATCAAGATGCTCCTATATATTTGCAAAGTTTGGATTAAGATAACAAGGATCATCAACCATTCTTTATTACTTTGATGGTTAATGGACATAAATTGAATAATTGCATGCTAGATTATAGTGCATCAGCTTGTGTCATGACTAGGAGGGTCATGGAACAACTTAATTTAAGAGTTTCTAGGCCTTACTACAATATATGTGCCATGGATTCTATGAAGATTGAAGTTCACGATCTGATCAAGGATTTACAAGTTCATTTATCAGTTTACACTGGCATAATGATTGTTATGGAATTGTTGTTGTTGATGTGCCTGATGCTTGGGGTATACTTTTCTCTAGAAAATGGGCCTCTGATCTAGGAGGGAGTATTCAAATGAATTGGTCATATGCTATGATTCCTTCTAGAGGTGATGGTTTTGTGAGACTTAATAGAGACCCTGAGAGAAGATTCCGTGTTGAAGATCCTAAGAGACCTCATAATGAGAGCACATCTGGATGTTGCTTCTCATTGGGGTATGCTTCAATTTCTTGGATCAGCAGGAAGCAGAAATCGATTGCACTAAGCATCGCTGAGTTTGAATACATTGTAGCTAGTAGGGCTTCTTGTGAAGTTGTTTTCTTGAGGAAACTCTTTAGTGAGCTACTTGAACATGTGTTAGATACCACCGTGATCTTCTATGACAACCAGAGTGGAATTCGCCTTTCAGAGAATCCTGTGTTCCACAACCACTCCAAGCACATTGATATCAGGTACCACTTTATTTGGGATACAGTACAATAGGGAGAAATAAGGTTCCAAGACATCAGGACCGATGAGCAGGTTGCAGATATACTCCCGAAGCCTTTGGGGAAGGTCAAATTCTTAACCTTCCAAGAGAGACTTGGAGTCGTGGAAAGACCCTCTCATGAGCGTTCTGCTTGAGTTGGACACTGAGCTCTGGGAACTCCTAGGGGCTTGGGGTACTTCTTGAAGCTATGGGTGAACATAGGGTGAGTAGTTCACCTTCCCCTATGTGGTGCATTGTATATAGGGCGAGTGGTTAACCTTCCCCTATGATACCCCATGATGACATGTATGTAGGGTGAGTGGTTCACCTTCACCTACGATTGACATATGCATAGGATAAGTGGTCCACCTTCTTCTATGGCATATGAGCAAGATGAGTTGTTCACCTTCTCCTGTTGATACCCTAGTATACATACCTCTTCCTTTATGTGGTCATCTAGACTTCCTTTGGCAGCTTCCTTTCCTTGTTTGAAGATGAAAGATGCTTCAACCAAATTGACATGTTGCACATCTTTGTCATCATACTATCATCCTACTAAATTGTGGATCACACACAAGGTGGAATGCAGACTATCTGCAAGACGCTTCTTCTAGGTAGATGTGAGCCTTTTAACAAAGATTCCAATGGAGGATCTTGATGATCCTCATCTTGTAAATGCTTCTTTCCTAATGAGGAGTGACAAATTGTTATCTTCCTATTTTGCTAGATGACTTTCTCCAACCATATAAATTGTTAACTTTTGTTGTTCTTCTATGCTTCCAATGAAGATGCCATGAGCTACTTCCTTTCTATCATGTTCTATGACTGATTCAACCATATAGACTTCTACTTCGGCTATCCTTTCATGCCTTTATGATTATGTCATCTCCATCTTTGCCATAATGCATCCTATCATACTTGTGATGCTTTCCATCATGACTACTATCTTCTATAAACTAAAAAGAACTAAGTATATGATGTCATCTCAGTCATAGTAAAGGTCTTTCACTTCCTCCTCCTTTGTCTTCTTCTTTTCAGGTTCTTTTATTTCTTCGGTGACATGGGCTTCATTTTTTTGCTTTCTCTTCTTGTTGTCTTTCTTGAGTATACGACAATTCCTTTTGAAATGCCCATATTCATTACATTCATAACATTGAATCTTAAACATGTCAATTTTCTTTTGAAATCTTTTTCAGTACTCAAACTTTCCAAATGTTCCTTTCCTCCTTGCCATTGTAGCATATGCTTGTGTTTGTCCATTTGATCCTACATCGTTTTTCGCCCTTAATCTAGTTTCTCCAATCTTCCATAATGACTACAGATCATTGAATGGAGTGGTTTCCTTCTTCCCATAGATGCTTGATACAAAGTTCCCCCATTCATTTGGTAATGCATTGAGTACTAGGGCGGTCATCTTTGGATTAGACATTGTTTCTCCAAGTTCTTGTAGTTGGTCTTTAATTTGAGATACTTTCACGAGATATGAAGTTACCCCTTCTTCCCTTGAGACTTTCATCTTGTATAGTTCGGTTCTTAAAGATATGATTTCTCGTGCAATGCTTACAGAAAACAACTCCACCAATGTCATAGATCTCTTTAGATGTCTTCAACTTTTATACATAAAAAATGAGAGAATTTGTGATTGACTCTATGACGATTCTTTGAGCCCTTATTTCTCCTTTCAAATACATTGTTAGTGCTTGAGATTGCTCTTGAGAGTGATGAATCCCGTGACATATTCACTAACTTTATTTTCTACAAGGATCAAATCTATTCTCTTCTTCCATGCAAGGTAATTAGATGTCCCAACAATTTTGTTGCTCTCCTTGCAGAAAGAAGTCATTGTAGATTGAGACATAAGATATAGAATACTTACTTGTCAAGTGAAGATTCTCCTTTGATGATGATATCTTCAACTTGATGCCTTCTTGATGATGTTGACTTCCACTACTCCTTTGTTGTTGACAATTAAAGATGCCTCCTTGATGATGATTACTTTCCTGGTGATCTTCTTTCTTCAAAAGACAATGCTTCTTCTTTAAGATGGGGAGAGATGATCTTCTTCAAGGATGTTAGAGATGTGATCTTTTAAGAGAGGGAGATCACTTTGATTCTTTGATGATGATGAAGTGCATCTTCTCACTTCCTTTGGATAAAATGAGAATGCTTCAAGTGTGTAGAGTCTTTTGAGTGGAGGTGGGGTCCTTGAGGTCTTCTTTCTTCTTCATGAGTTCCTTCCTTCAAGATGATATGTAGACTAGTCTTCCTTGGTGTTCTTTAGCTCTCCTTGATGATTTGATTTCCTTGATGTTCTCCTCATGCTTGGATCTTATGTATCCTTCTTCAATGGAGTGATCTTCAAGCTCCCTTTTTTTCGTGTCACCTTAGCTCTGATACCATGTTGAGAAATCTACGGCAGCTAGATTAAGGTGATTTCTCTTACTTTCATAACTAATTGTGATGTTCTTTTATTTAATTTGATGTACTTGTAACTAACTTATCCTTTCACTTGATTATTATTGTGTTCTTATCATCAAACAGCTAACAAACTATGAATATCAATCAGACAAGAGGACACAAAATATAGTTTGCTAGCCAGTGCCAAAACCTCTCCTCTATAGTGGAATTACTGAACATTCTATGTCATCATTAATTTGAAAAAGGGGGCAGCAATGGAATTACTAAACATTCTATGTCATCACTCCATTTTCTGCATCAAATACTAAAACTTCTCCATCTACCATTGAAACTGCAATTTTACCATTCATCATTTTCTTCTATTCATGGAAAGCATACAAAAAGAGAGGCTTGTTACTGTGCATCTATATGTGAAAGGGACTAAAGACACCTACTTCAAATAAGGAAGAGTCATTATCTTCATTAATGAAGGATTATGGGATACAAATTGTTGCCATTCATCTCGATCAATTCGCCCATCTCGGTCTCCATCAGCTTCTTGGAATGTCTACATCGAGTCATGAAGATATTGTCAACTATGCACAATCAAATTTGAAACCTCTTTTGTCAATTGAAAGGGCCTTTTTAAAGTACCTTGTCAAGAATCGTCTCAATGACCTCATCAGCTAATTTCATTTCTGACTCACATAAAAGTGCTATTAACATTTGTTTCACCTGAAAGCCACAATGGCATTGTAAGATAGACTAGAATTACCATAATTTAAAATTAAAAAGAAAACAGGCCTACAATTTCCCTTAAATGGCAAAACACAATTTAGACCTATGTAAGTTAAGATTCAAATTTATAACGGTTTCTTTCACTTACATGACTGAAGTTATAACCATATTACAGGTGGTAATAAACCTAATACATTGCACAATAAGAGGGGAAAAGGTAATTTAATTATATTCAAGAAATGCTATCTACATTAGTCAACTAATACCTTCATTCGTTTCATGTAAATCTGTGACCTATGATCTACTTATTTGTTCCATGAAAAAATATATGCAGATTTTCAAAATAAATAATAAGTAAAGATAAAACCTTCATAAAATGTGACTCAGAGTTCAAAAGATTGCTGATCGCATCTTAGCTAGAATATAATTACATCTCAAAAATGAGTTTTACACAAATAATAAATAGAGTTCTACAACTTTTCAAAATAAGATGGCAATCATGAGAGAATAAAAATGAGCACAAAGAGACTAGAATCATGTAAATGTTAGCTAAGTCTCATAATGTCTTAAATTAGTTTTCAATTTAACCATGGTTACACGGGAACATCCTAGAAAGTGTTGGGGACACACCCCCAATACTTGCCACACTTCCAACACAACAAAACTGGCTATGAAACATTTCACAATGTCCATAAAAACGCTAAATGCAGAAATACGATTAGCATGATATGTGGGGCATTTCACACGAGCAAGAGAAGATTGGGTGTCATGCCCGGCACGAAGTAACAATTGTGGGTGCTGATATCTGCTCTCAAGAAGAATTCATTATATGTGGGGCATTTCACACGAGCAAGAGAAGATTGGGTGTCATGCCCGGCACAAAGTAACAATTGTGGGTGCTGATATCTGCTCTCAAGAAGAATTCATGTTCTATATGTGAAATTGCCAAACAGAATATCCAAGTTGCCTTTGACGGTAGAGAATGTGAGATTCAAGATAGCAGTGGAGAAGCATGGACTGTACAAGTTAGATGCAGTGTGTAATGTATATGAAACTACCATACATACTTTACATAATTATTACAAATAATAATAATAATTATATAAAAGGTCATGAGTCATGTCTCTATAAAGAATGTGGCCATTCCACATGTATAAAACATCACATGCCATTATAAGAAGAACCACTAATCAAATTATCAATTATATTTTTCTTTTCCTTTATGAATTTTACAATGCTGATTCATTTACTTTGGAATTTTGAGTAAATTGGAGTGCACGAAATAGTTGGTTCATAACACTGGTATCAGACTTTGCTTAAGCACGGCCAATGGCCATAATAAGCACATATCTCAAATTACTGCTGGTTTGTGGCCCTTTTTTTCCATCTTATCCTATGCCCATTTCCAAACATCAAAAACAATTGACAATTATTGTTGACAGAAAAATCTGGCACTACTGAATAAAGAATCTAACAAAACCAACCAAATATCTGAGGAATTTTGCAGCGGATAAACTCAGCATTAGACAGAAAATTTATATATTTTATTAATAACTTGAGTGATGATTACACTGTGGGAGGCCCTGGCTTTACAGGGTGCCTCTTGGTGAACCTTTAATTACTTACTAACTACAAATTATTTAATTTTATATAACATTGCCTTCCCCTTGAAAAGATGCTTTGTCCTAAAAGCATATGTAATGATGGGTGTCGTTGGCGAAATTCTTCTGTCTCCCAAGAAGCTTCTTCTTCTGGTAAGTCCTTCCACTTGATCAAGTATTCTTTGATTACTCGTGGTCGCAGCTTCTTTTCCCTGATGGAGATGATACCTTCTGGCTCTAGAATAACCTTTCCTTCTTCATCTAAGGTCAGAATTGTTGTTGGCGCTGATTGATGTTCACCAAGTGCCTTTTTAAGGCAGGTTACATAGAAAACGTTGTGAACACAACTTTTATTGGGAAGGCTTAAACTGTATGTTACTTGGCTGATCTTTTTGTTGATCTGGTAGGGTCCATAAAACCTTGGTGCCAATTTCTTTTTTCCCCTCTGTTTTAAGGACAATTGCTTGTAAGTCTGGAGTTTAACAAATACCCATTCTCCAACTTCAAATTCTCTCTCGGTTCTATTTCCGTCAACTTGTCACTTCATACGATTCCTTGCATTATTTAGATTTTCTTTTAGAGTTTGGACAACTTTTTGGGTTTCTTCTAACTGGTTTTTAATCACTGGAAGTTTCGTCTCGATGATAGCAAAGTCCTTCCACTTTAGAGGTTCATAACCGTACAGAGCTTGAAATGGAGTCATTTTTGCTGACATGTGGTAAGTGAAATTGTACCACCATTCACAGAGATGTAACCACTGAACCCACTTATTTTGTTTGTGTGTGGCATAATAAGTATAACGTAAGTAGGCTTCTAAACATTTATTGACAACCTCTGTTTGGCCATCCGTTTGAGGATGGTAATCCGAACTCATGTTGAGATAGGTTCCTATATGTTTGAAGAATTCCTTCCAAAAATTACCCTTAAATTTGACATCTCTATCGCTCACAATGGCCTTGGGAAATCCATGTAATTTGTAAACATTTTTGCAAAATATCTCAACAATTTGTTTTATTGAGTCTGATTTCCTCATTGTAATAATAAAGTGAGCATACTTGGTGAGTTTGTCGACTACTACAAGAATTTTATCCTTACCATCAGACACAAGTAAACCTTCAATAATGTCCATTATTATTTCCTCCCATTTTTGATTCAGGATGTTTAAGGGATGAAGTAGTCAGGGTGTCATAATATTTTCATTTTTATTCCTCTAGCATATATCACATTCTGCTACATATTTTTGAATATCATTAATCATTCCCTTCCAAAAGAATGACTGGCGTGCGTTATAGTAGGTTTTAAAGAATCCTACATGTCTGGCTGAGACTCTCAGCGCAGAGCGGTCTTCAGGTGGGACGCAGTTTTGTTGGGCAAAAAAGCATCAAAAATTGATACGAAAAATAGCACAAATAAGGATGGAAAATCAAGATGTCTCTGAATTATCTTCCAAATTGGAAGAATAATTCCATGCTTGTCAAGTTCAGCGCCAGCAGATGTTTGGTATATTGATAGTGGGGCTTCAGCTCATATGACTGGAGTACGAGAATACTTCTCGAGCTATCAAGAAGAGCAAATGGACTTCCAAATCACTAAGGGAAACAAAACGAAGTGTACTTCAGTAGGGAGAGGTACCATAGCATTTCAGACGGAAGCAAGAACCAGCATCCAAGCTACTAATGTTCTACATGTGTCTGGGTTAGGAATGAATCTGATTTCAATGTCCCAGTTACAGGACAAGGGATACGATGTATACTTCATTGGAAGGAAAGTATACGTCAATCATCCAAGCTGGAAGAAGATGACACAAATTGGAGCTCGAAGCAACACATTGCATAGATTGCAGCTCGAGTCTCCAATGGCACTGAAAGGCAGCAATCATAATGGTGAAAAGGAACTGAATGAACTGTGGCACCGGTGAATGGGACACTTACACCATGGAGCATTGAAGGTGCTCAGAGAGACTGTTACAAGAGTTTATTCCTCAATACTGAGCATGATGATGTATGCAGAGGATGCGTACTAGGGAAGTACGCTAAGGCAGCGTTTTCCAGAAGTAACAACAGAGCGAAAGGCGTATGGGACTGATACACTCAGATATTTGTGGCCCAATGTCCACGAAAGCTCTTAGTGGTGACGAATACTTCATCACCTTTATTGATGATCACTCTAGAAAAGTCTGGATCTATTTCTTTAAGACCAAGGATGAGGTCTTTGATTGGTTTAGAGAGTTTAAGGCTCTCATAGAAAACATGACAGGGAAAAGATAAAGGTATTGCGTTCAGATAATGGTGGAGATTATATAGACAAAGACTTCGCAAATTTCTGCGTAAAGGAGGGCATCAAAAGACAATGGACAACTCCATATAATCCAAAGCAGAATGGAGTAGCAGAGCGAAAGAATAGAACTATTGTTGGGGCGGCAAAGGCTATGTTGTATGACCAAGACTTACCTAGATTCTTATGGGCAGAGACATGCAACACAACGGTGTATATTCGGAATAGAACTCCACAAAGCATTGGGGAAGAAAACGCCTGAAGGGGTTTTCTCGGGGAGAAAGCCAAAAGTGAGTCATCTCCAAATATTCGAAAGTGTGGCATATTGTCACATTCCAGACGAGAAGCGTGGTAAACTGGATCAAATTGTAGAAAAGGGGTACCTCGTAGGATATAGTGAGACCTCGAAGGCATACAAAATCTACATTCCTAGCAGCAGGAAGATTGTAGTAAGGCAAGATGCAAAGTTCATGGAGGATAGAGCTTTCAAGAAATCTCAAGAGATGCTAGCAGGAAGATTGTAGTAAGACGGGATGCAAAGTTCATGGAGGATAGAGCTTTCAAGAAATCTCAAGAGATGCTAGCAGAAGATCAATCAACAGATGTTCCATTAGTCCAACAACAGTGGGGGCAGCAAGGAGGACAAGCAGGAGGACAGATACCAAGATCGGGCACAATGACCAATACCAATATTTCTTCAGGAGTAGGAGATCTTGCCAGTTCTCAGTAGATGGAACAACAGGAGGAAGAATTGATTAAGCTTCCCACCACCAATAGCAGAACCAGTAGGGAGGTTTGACAGACGCTGAGGGACACAAAGGAGTTTGATAGAGCTCCCAGAACCGACAAAAGGCAACGTAGACAACCTGACAGATACCAAGCCTTGGTAGCACAAGTTGAAGAACCTTCCAGTTTTTAGGAAGTCGTACAGCACCAAGTATGGGTGGATGCCATGGTAGAAGAATACGGTTCTATCATGACGAATGATGTCTGGGAAGTGGTACTAGACCAATGGATAGATCCGTTGTAGGATCAAGGTGGATCTACAAGATCAAGTACATTGCAGATGCCAGTGTAAAGAGGTATAAGGCTAGGTTCGTAGCAAAGGGGTACGCACAAAAGGAAGGAATAGACTATGAGGAGACCTTTGCCCCTGTAGCTAGATATACCTCTATCAGATCTGTTATATCCCTAGCAGCTCAGATGGGATGGGAGATTCACCAGATGGATGTCAAGACAGTATTCTTGAACAGGGTGATTGAAGAGGAGGTGTATATTGAACAACCCGAACGCTTTGAGACTCATGAGAAGAGAACTCATGTATGCAGGTTAAAGAAAGCCCTATAAAGGCTCAAGCAGGCACTCAAATCTTGGCATGGTCGGATTGATATTTACTTGCAGCAGTTGGGATTCATCACGAGTGATGTTGATCCCAATCTCTAGTATCTAATGGTGGAGAATGAGCCACTTATTCTGGTATTATATGTAGATGACTTATTTCTAACGGGGTCATCTAGGCTCATAGAGGACTACAAGAAGAATCTTGAAGCAAAATTCGACATGAAGGATATGGGGTTGATGCATTATTTACTAGGGTTGGAAGTTTGCCAGAAGAATGGGGAGATCTTCCTTGGGCAAGGAAGATATGCTTCAGAGATTCTGAAGAGATTTAGAATGCAAGATTGCCAACCCATGGTGACGCCTATGAGCACCAACTAGAAGAGAATAGATGCATCAGGAGACAAGGAAGTGGACTCCACCTTGTACAGACAACTCATTAAGTCGCTCATGTATCTGGTCAACACAAGGCCAGACAATTGTTTCATTGACAACACCCGTAGTCAGTTCATGGTGGAACCGAAAAGGGTACAATGGGCAGAAGTTAGGCAAATTCTTAGATATGTGCGTGGAACAGTCAAATATGGGTTGAAGTACACTCGAGGAGATGACGTCAAATTGAGCGGATTCACAGATGCAGATTGGGTAGGTAGTTCAGTAGACCGGAAAAGTACCTTCAACTATTGCTTCAGCGTTGGATCAAGGATGATCTCTAGGTGCAGCAAGAAGCAAAAGTTGGTAGATCCAAGCTCAGCAAAAGCAGAATATATGGCGGTCAACACAACTACATGTGAAGCTATATGGCTTAGAAAACTACTTGTGAGTCTGTTCAGAAAGAGGATGGAAGCGACCAGTGTTTGCTACGATAATCAAAGTTGTATCAAACTCTCTGATAATCCAGTATTTCATGATCGGTTGAAACACATTGATATCAAATGACACTTTATCAGAGACTCTGTTCTGTGTGGGGCAACAGCTACAGTATGTTCCCACAGGAAATCAGGTAGCAGACGTACTCACAAAAGCTCTGGGAAGAGTTAAGTTCATCCAGTTCAGGGAGCGGATGGGTATGGTAGAGAACCCGTTTCAGTAGTAGAAATAGAGGGTTTCTCAATTGTAGTAGCAGCAGATGAGAGGGAGTTGCAGTTGGCAGTAGTATGCAAGGTCAGCAACACTACAGATGCAACATTTGCACAATAGTTGGTGGGCAGTGATGTTAGACATCAGCAAAGCAGAGGGAGATGTTACAGAGTCAGGGTGATGCTTTAGTGGGTTGCATTACTAGAGCTCATTCATCACTAAGAGGGAGTGTTGATTTATGGTAGCATCGGATGTGTTCTAAGCCTCAAAATTTGCAGGGAGGCTAGGACACATGTATTCCAGAATACCCAGAAATTGTTTTGGGAAATTCCACCTAGAGACAGTTTTATTAAAATAATTAATTATTTTTAATGGTTGCCTAAGTCTAGACCTAGGAAATTAAAATAATTAATTGATATTAATGAAACTGGGTGTGAATATTCTAAAAGAACACAGAGATTGAGTCAATATGATCTAAGCCATTGATTAGAATCTAATCTAGGTCGTTGTTACTCAACTGAAATATTATAAGAATAACTTCGATGGGCACTTGGAAAATGAACCAGGCAGATACTCAGTTGCCCAAGCAGATCGATTTTCTCACTGGTTGAAGTTCAGCAAGAGAAAATCAAATAAGAGGGAGCGTTGCAGGATGGAGAGAGAGAGCATCAGCAATAGTTGGGAGTGCATGAAGCAGAGAGAAGAAGCAGAGCAGAGGAGGGACAGCGTAGAGGCAGTGAAGCTGAGATTGAGCAGTCACTGCACCGAAGGTGACACAGTGAGGACAACAGGTCCTCTCCAAAGTCAGAATTTCATTATGAAGCATGAGACAATTGTTTATAAAATTTCTCACAGAAATTCCTCCTCTATTATGTTGGTTGTATCTTGTATATGAGATTTTGCTAAAGATCAATAAATAA
The DNA here is from genome assembly GCA_000404065.3 of Pinus taeda. NCBI lineage: Eukaryota > Viridiplantae > Streptophyta > Pinopsida > Pinales > Pinaceae > Pinus > Pinus taeda. The sequence continues at coordinate 348,190 of APFE030659044.1, forward strand.
ACCCTCATCCACTGCACTGGTTTTCCCACATTGGGTTTTTCCATGGACAATTGTCCAAAAATAACTATCATTGTGATAGTACTTGTGCTAGTATTTTTCCTTGCATTTGCTTTCCGCAGTATTTTATTTGTGAGGGTTGTAGTAGAATTTATTTCGATATTTGTTGTAGAAACACTATGAATAACTTATTTCTGAATTAATAAGTAGACGAAATAATATCAGTCACTGCAGTTAGATTTCTATTCAGAAATTTTCACAATGGGCACAGGCAGTAGAGTGCAACCTCTAATGGAAAAACTAACATCTCGTAGTGTTGGTATTTTCGGAGCGGTAATTGTGAAATTTGAAGGAAATTTTTCATGTCTAGGGGATGATGAGAAAAAGTGGCAAGGGTCCGGAAAACCAAAAAATCGTAAAAATCAGGAAAATATCGGTAAAAAATGGGTAAACATCAACTAGGCCAAAAAATCGTGATTTCGAGATAAAAACGGGATGTTATCGAGATGTTCGCAACATAGATCTTTGTTGCGTGTATATATGTGTGTGTGTGTTATGTATATATGTGCGCGCATGTGTGTGTGTGTGTCTCTAATATATATATATATATATATAGATATATAGATTTTATATATATAATATATATATAATATATATAAGCTAGAATATAATTCCAATTAAAAAAACACAAATACAAGAATAAATTGGAATTCTAACCGCTTTAACTAGAGGAAACAACAAAGTGATACCACATAACAAAGAAAATGCATGAAAAAATCTCATGGAAAAATAAACAAATTTGCTGCTGAAGATCAAAACAGAAGCAGGGTGTTGCACATTGGACATCAACAATGGTGCATAAAGGAAAATATGGATCAGAATTTATCATAGATTTAGCATAATTACAAATCAATTCCCTTTCACAAACAGATAAAAAAAAACACTGTTTGAAATCCACACCTCTTTGCCATCTATACTTACCAAACAAACTTGTAATGCACTTTTCATTCCACACAAAGTTGAGTTCCACACATGTAACACTGCTGAATACCACTAATATTCTATTTGCCAATATGTCATATAACTCATAGGATTTACACAAGTAGCCATTCAGCTTGGTGTGACTTTTATACTTTATCAAATAAAATGCTCATTAGTCATGTGGAATATAATTGAAACAAATAGCATTATATGTTAAACAAGTTGAATCATGTAGCATAAAATAACAACATGATTAATTTGTCTTGTTTCATCCTTGAGGAAAAGTTACGAAACCAGCAACTAAAATGAAACAGCCACTTCAAGGAAAATTGTGACATTTAATCCAGAAACAGTGATACTTCATTCCAACAACTACCAAAGTACTAAGATATACACTAGTAAAGTCACAAATTCACTGACAAATTTCAATAGTCAGTTCTCTTACCTCTTCCCGTTCGATATAACCACTGCACTGCAAATCATACAGCTTGAATGCAACTGCACAGTATGACATTATGGAACAGAAGAATAAATAATTATAACTATGAATATAGTTCAAGGAATCTCAAAACTTGTACGGAGTGAAATGTCATGACTTTCCTGTAGTTCAGCATATAAAACTACTCAGGGAGTGAGAGAACGATAGATATAAGGAAATATTAATATGACAGTATCAAATATGTGTGAGCTAATATATAAAAGATGTTATAAAATAAGATTGTGTTACTTACAGTCGATTTTATCTTCTTGAGGTGCATTTGGATGGAAAACACTAAGAGATCGAACAAAGTCACCAAAATCAATAACTCCTTTCCTCTTTACATCAAATAAGTCAAAGACCTGTTCATGCAGCTAAAAAAATGTCAACTATCAGATCATTCGTTTCATAGAACTATCAGAAATTCCATCCATATTGCAGTGCCAACAAAAGATACATGTCGAGCTAATTCTATGAAGCAGCTTTCTGAAACAAAACTAACTCTTAATTTTCATGGGCTCTAATTGAATTAACCTTAAAACAACTGGACTGGTCAACCATCACCTACGGAGAGTCTTAACATGCATGGTTTCTAGTGCACCTAGAGTGTGCCTGTCACTATATTGCATAGGTGACCCTAGGTTCAGTATGTGATAATCCAATGTATGGCCATAGCAAAAGTAAATAGGAAGAATGTATGTATCAAAAATCTATAGGAAGCCAGCGTTGTTAGGCTTGGAGTGTAGCACATCCCAAGTGACATTGTCATTGGACCTGTAGTCCACAATTTTGTCAACAGTCCGAGGAAGTAGTGTACAAGGGAGTTGAGAAAAATTTTCAAAGATCAAAGTCATCAGTCAGCATGAATATGTCATTGTAAACCTAATTTCTGCAAGTTTTATTGTAAATGATGCTAGTATGACCATTTAATTATGTAACAACACCTAAGTAAGTCTCTAATTTTGGCAAAGGATTTCATCCTAAGACATTTTTAAACCTCCCCGAATTATGTGTGTTTGTAAACATGCCTAATCGGCAGAGTTTTTCTTTCAGCTTAAACTCCAAAGCTAGGGTGGAATTCGTTGACAAAGTCTTAGGTTGTTTATCAAGTCTGATGTAAAAATGTGTTTAGGAATAATTTTAGTGCATGGTCCCTCACAATCAGAAAACATGGCTATATTATTTTATTATAAACACACTTGGCTTCATATTAGATCATAGTGTCGCAGAATTGGTAAATTACTGAGGGTCTATGTCAAAAGGTGTTTTCCCCTTTCAAATGTTGACTCTGTAATTATTTTGATGTAATAATTATTTTGGTGCATGGTCCCTTGCAATCAGAAACCATGGCTAAAATATTTGGTGGTTGAAAAAATTATTAATCCCCTCTATAGTCAATTAATTAATTTTTTTGGCTAAATTATATAAAAAATTTAAGCCAAAAAATTAATTATTTTGAGTCAAAAAATAACAATAGAGAAATTAATCTCTATCCAAGTGGAAAATAATCAAAAATTCGTGGGTCAAAAAGAAGTCAATTTTGGGAGGTCCTCCACCAAGGGAAAAATGGATATTTTAAGAAAATTTGAGCCCTTGGACCATGGTAATCTCTAAGTACTAAAAGCATTTAACAACTTCACCTAAAAGATAATCACTCATATCTTAAACTTGCATTCTAAGGATTAGCCTTGCATTAATTAACTCACCTCCAAGCATAAGCTTGGTTGAAAGACTTCTAGGACCACCTTTCTCATCTAGCTTGTGAAGTCTAGACCCTCTTTAGTGGTTAACATGGTGACCTTGCAGCCGTTAGAGCCACAGTCTCTACAGCACAAGAGGCATCATGTGGCTATATTTCCAAGGGAGGTATCATTAATATAGTCATTGGTATCTTTCTTTGGGCTTCTCTCCACAACCTACTCTAGTGACTAGTTTCAAAATAGCTAAGGGATGTAGAAATTTCACCTGTAGAACAAACCGATACATGCAATGTCCTAAAGCATAATACTTGTTCTACTTCTACAAAACATTAAGCGGAAGCATAATCGAATTCATGAGCAACATCAAGTAGAAACATGCATAACTGATCCAAAGAAATAATCACACACAAGATATATCCAGGGGAAAACACCAGCATAAAACCCCAACAATGTATTATCAATCAAGTGGAAATCCTCTTCACAATACAAAAAGAATTAGCTCTCAAGCTATTTAGTTCTCAATGAACTATGAAGATATGAAGATATGTCTGATGAACCAACCAAGCCCTGTATATAAAGGCTTTACCTATGGTCCAATTCCTATTTCCTTGCGCAGTTTATAGGAAATAATAGCAAAAGCATATGCAATTAATTCCAAACATACCAAGTCAACCTATGGTCCAACTACGCAATCCTTGAGGACACTAGTTCCTCAATCATGCAAAAACTGCTTACTAGAAATAGTCAAGCACCTGATAGTACACTGTCCCACATCTGATCTCAACTGAGTCTAACAGAACTGACATGCAACAGTTATCCATGAGTGAATTCTCAGTTGTCTAAAATAATAGTTGTCACATGCATGCAAGCATTAACAAACTATAAAATAATCTAACTAGACTTGACTAGTTAGAACTAAGTCAATTGATTCTCTCATTATAGAACTCATATTTATTCCCTCAACCAGTGGAGGAAATTAAGGATAAATTCCTCAATCAGTGGGACAACTCATGTGCATGCTCACAAAGACTTCAAATTCGAATTTCCTTAACTAATTAACTCAACTGAATTAAGTAATTAATATTTCCAATTACTGTTAAGACCAAAATTAATTTTACTTTCTTATAGATAGACTAGGGACTACTATAAATAAGAAGGGACTCAAAAATGCTATTTTTAGAACTTTCTATTTTTAACAATTTCACCTCTCACCCAATGTGGCCAATGACCTCACTGGCCAAACTACTATTTTTAGACATGCTATTTTTAGCAGGTCTATTTTTAGCACATTCTAAATTTAGCATTTCTTGTAGCACATTTTTCAACAAGGGAAAGGTATAATCTAGTTAGGCATTCAGCTTAAAATTAACCAAGATCTTGCATTTCACGTAGTTTTAAGTGTTGCATTTCATATAGGATAGTGAAGCGTCCTAAAGCAGCAATTATTCATCTAGTGGCTTGGTAGAAAATTCAATTAAAGCAAGTATTTTGACTCCATTTAAGGCCATGGTCTCTCAAATCATTAAACTTGCTAAATTAACCAAGCTGCTAGGTCATTTAGTTGTGTCTCCTGGACTTGTCGGTTGTCGACGGGTCTTTAATATGCACATCTCATAGGGACTACCCCCCATAGCCTGTTGTTGTGAGATAGCTAGAATAGAGAGGGAGGGGATCAGAGTGACAGCCCCCACCTAGAACAAAGAGGGTGGGGATCAGAGTGACAGCCCCAACCCTAATCGTTGTAGCATCTTGCCTATACATTTTGAGCAACAACTTTTTGGCGTCGTTGTCGGGGACGAGTTTATCTTGTTCTCGACGCTTTAATGAAATTCTCTCAAATCTTTCCATCTTTCATTTTTCAACCATCAAGCGGCACATTTTTTGGCACTTTGACATCTTTTCTTCTCATCCAGCATTTTCTTATCCGCACTTCCACATCATTTTTTGATTTCTATCTACATCGTTAGCACCTGGATGTTTGGGTTAGTTTCTTGTTTGGGTGGCGACTCCACTTATTCATCCATTTAGAATAGCTTATACTACAAGAAATCATGGTAGCCTGGTTAACCCCGCTCCTGATCATGAAAAGGCTCTAAGAGCTCAGTTAAACAAATTACATTCTAGTAAGCATTTAATCATTCTCGAACAGGAAGCCCTCCCCGATATCCACTTGTTTTTTTCCTAGACATGGGAATAGAGTTTTTGTTAATTGTAGATAACAATGGTGTGTTCTATGCTTAGCACAATTACTTCAATGTTCCTTTAGCAACCCAATGACAATTTCCATTTAGTTTTCCAATACTAATCACGTTGACAGTAAAAGTAGATAGAACATGAAACAAAATGCATAAGAAAAGCCAAGACAAGAGGACACCAAATTTGGCAGATGCTAGAGAAAAACACCAATGTGGGGAAAACACTTTGATTTAATCTTCTTATTATTATATCAAATGTTCAGCAGAGAGAGTACAAAAAAGTCAAAATTAACTTGCCAAATCACAATCAAAACAGCCCTATCAAATCTGCAGTCAACTACAGTCAAATTCAACCCTAACCAGAAAGTCAATGCTGGTCAAATCAGCAACAAAATGTCTCCTTTGAAGCTCAGTCAAACTTGGCCTGAATAGGAGGTCAAAATCAACCTAAAACAATCACAGTCAATGGTCAAACTTTTGTCCTAAAACTTGAGGTCCACCTACAATTTTTTGTTGCAGTCAAAGTGCCCAAAATACCTTGATTCTTTTGCCAAACTATGCAGCCTGCCCAAACAGAAATTTTCCCAAAAATTCGAAGTCAAATTTTGCCTAGAAAGTCAAACTCAACACTGGTCAAACTGCAGAAAAGTCTGAAATTTTTGGCCCTATAATTATGTCCATAAATTCTTCCTCCTTGTGCCACACGCTTGAGAGAGAGAGAATGCCCAATAGTTGTACGAACCAATGAGAGAAGGAGAGAGAATAATGTGGGAGTGATGATCATGCCAAATGAGGTGAGAGGTCACTTGTATTTATATAAGTCGTTGAGGGTGAAATGACACATCCATTGGGCTTCACGAGCCTACATGATGATGTGGCCGACCTAAACTTTTGCTTGTCCAAATTAGATGATCTTTATATCAATTTTGGTCCTCTCGAAAAGAGGAATTTAATGCAATCATCATCTCCATCAAATGAGTTGTCTCAAAGGTGGAATTTGGCCCCAGTTGCCAATTTTAACACTCCCTCTCAACTAGGGAGAATTGCACCTGCCAATCCATCCATCATCATCGATCATCATGCCATCCTGTCGTCATGTACCATTTTTGTATCTCATCTCATCTCTGCTCTGCTAAACACTAATATGAATAATGAAGAAGAATCGATCCAGAGTGAGTCACAAGAACTTACCACTCTCCACTGACAAAGTCACTCCAAAGGTAGAACCTCAAAGAAACTTGATCCTAGATCAAGTTATTGAACACCATGCATCCTAGTCATTGGGAGTATGGCAGTACATGATGCGTCCATCAGTAGTGATATGGTCTCTAACCACTTTTCCCAACTTATTGGCCAAATGAGAGGTACTTCCCATGAGTCCTGAACTACATGGGTAGAATGTATCCCGGAGCATCAGCAGGAGAAGGTGAACCACTCACCCTACAAACATGTGTCATCAATTGCAGTGGAAGGTGAACCACTCACCCTACACACATGTCAACCATCATGGGGTATCACAAGGGAAGGTGAACCACTCACCCTATAAATAGCACACCGACAAGGGAAGGTGAACCACTCACCCTATGGTCGCTCATAGCTCCAAGAAGTACCCCAAGTCCCCAGGATCTCCCAAAGCTCAATGTCCAATTCAAGTGGGACCCTCATGGGAGGGTCTTTCCACGACTCCAAGTCTCTCTTAAAAGGCTAAGAATTTGACCATCCCTAAGGGCTTCGTGAGGATGTCTGCAACCTGCTCATTAGTCCTGATGTGTTGGAGCCTTATTGCTCCCCGTTGTACCATATCCTGGGTAAACTGGTACCTGATGTCAATGTGATTGGAGTGGTCATCGAACACGAGATTCTCTTAAAGACGAATCCCACTCTGGTTGTCGCAAAATATCACGATGGTATCCAGCACATGCACAAACAGTTCACTAAAGAGCTTCCTCAACCAAACAGCTTCACAACAGGCCATACTAGCAGCAATGTATTCAACCTCGATGGTGCTTAAAGCAACCAACTTCTGCTTCTTGTTCATCCAAGAAATTGAAGCAGACCCCAATGAGAAGCAACGTCCTAATGTGCTCTTTCGATCCACCATACTGCCAGCCCAGTCAACATTAGTATATCCATGTAGCCTCAAATTCTCGGCAGTGTATCTCAGTCCATAGTTCATTGTGCCACGGAGATATCTCAAGAGATTCTTAGCAGCAATCCAATGTGTGACGAGGCTCAACCATAATTGACTCAATGTAATCACAGCGAAGCATATGTCTGGAGGAAAGTATACCAAGAACATCAGGGCCCCCACAAGTTGTCAATACTCGAAAGGATTTGCCAATTCGAGCCCAGCATCCTTCCACATAGTTTCTTGAAGTTGAGTTCCATCGGAGTAGACATAGACTTCACAACGTATTTTCCTTGAGAAAGGAAAATCTCGAACTCAGAAGCCAACTCCCTCTTGCATTGATAAATGAGAAGGTTTGAACCTGTCAGAAAGAGATCATCTACATAAAGAACCAAACTGAGAGGCATGTCCTCTTCAACCTTGAAGTATAGGTTAGGATCAGCATCGCTCCTCATAAATCCCAACTTCATAAGATAGTTATCAATCCTCTCATACCAAGCCCTAGGGGCTTCCTTCAACCCATATTAGGCTTTCTTTAACCTGCATACGTGTGTCCTTCGATCTTGTGCTTCGAACCCCTGAGGTTCTTCCAAGTAGACTTCCACCTTAAGCGAGCCATGCAAGAAAGCAGTGTTGACGTCCATTTGATGTAGGCTCCATCCTTGAGTGGTAGCAAGAGCAATAATAGATCGAATAGTTGTATATCGGGCAACGGTGCAAATATCTCGTCATAGTCCACTCCTTCCTTTTGAGAGAAACCTCGAGCAACAAACCTGGCCTTATATTTTTCCGCACACCCATGAGCTCCATGTTTAATTTTGTATAGCCATTTTGAGGTGACTACGAACTTGTCCTTCGGTCTAGGCACCACATCCCAGACATCATTTTTCATGATAGATTCATATTCCTCATTCATTGCATCCTTCCAGACTTGGTGCTTTATAGCTTCTTCGATTGTACATGGCTCGGATTGAACAATAGTACTCAAAAATATTCTAAAATGAGAAACATCAAGTTTCTTACCAGTGAAAACTTCTTCGGGTGTCTTGAAATCCAATGCTTGATGTGGTTTCCTATTTTGAACATACACAATAGCGTTGGCAGCTTCCCCCCATAAGAACTTTGGTAGACCTTGATCATGGAGCATGGCACAGGTGGCTTCCACAATTGTTTGATTCTTTCTTTCTGCAACTCCATTTTGCTCAAGAATGTATGGAACGGTTGTCTCCCTCTTAATGCTAGCCTCTCTGCAAAATTCATTGAATTCATTTGATTCATATTCGGTTCCATTATCGGTCCTTACTATTTTGAATTTTTTATCTTCTTCCCTGTTTGATTTTCCACCAAGGCTTTGAAAGAACGGAACCATTTGAACACTTCATCCTTCTTCTTCAAGAAATAGATCGATGTTTTGCGAGAGAAGTCATCCACAAAAATTGCATGGTATAAATATCCTCCCAATGATGTTACGGGCAACATACCACATAGGTCAGAATGGACCAATTGAAGAATGTCAGTAGTTTGGCTTTCACTTGAAGGGAATGGTCCCCTTGTAAGTTTCCCAATTGCACAACCCTGACAAACTCCTTCGTGATTCATGTTGAAATCGAGCATATCTATGACCATCTTCCTTACCCCAAGTAAGGCTTTGTAATGAAGGTGAGCAAATCTCTAGTGCCATAATTCAGATTGAAGAGAAGTATCGCAAGTTAAGGCTCCAAAAGGGCTTCCTCCAACTTAATAGAGACCATCATTTCCAAATACATACCTTTCCATCAATGAATGTTACCTTGAAACCTTTATCTTCCATTAGAAAAATAGGCACCAGGTCCTTCTTCAAATCGGGCACATGCAATACTTCTTGTAGATGAATGTTTTGACCTTGATTTAAGTGAAGAGTAACAGTACCTGTCCCTTTCACGAGGTAGGTGGCATTATCTCCAACTATGATCTCCAAATTAGTCTTCTTTTCAATCAAAATTGAAAAGGTCTCATTGTACCAGTGAAGTGCCTGGTCAAACTAAAGAAAAGTCTAAAATTTTTGGCCTTGTAATTTTGTCCAGAAATTTGTCCTCCTTGTGCTACACGTGAGAGAGAGAGAGAGAATGCTCAATAGTTGTACGCACCAATGAGAGAAGGAGAGAGAAGAATGTGAGTGATGATGATGCCAAATGAGGTGAGAGGTCACTTGTATTATACAAATCGTTGAGGATGAAGTGACACGTCCATTGGGCTTCATGAGCCTACATGATGATGTGGTCGGCCTGAATAATTTGCACGTGTGGGAATAAATTCAAAAACACACTTATGCTTGTCCAAGTTAGATGATCTTTATATCAATTTTGGTCCTCTCGAAAAGAGGAATTTAATGAAATCATCATCTCCATCAAATGAGTTGTATCAAGGTGGAGATTAGCCCTAGTTTCCAATTTTAACAGTTTTTATGTTCTTGGTTCTCGACCAACTTTTTGATTTTTGCCTTTTAGATTTTAGAGTTAGATTCATGTTCAAGTGGCAACTCCACTTATTTCATTTTCTGCAAAAGAATCTGCTAGAAGCTCACTTCTTGTAGATTTATTGTTTTTCTTGAACAAGGACCTCTCTCTGACATCCATTAGCTCTTTTTAAGCAAGTCACCATGAATGACTTGTTTGCCCCTTGTTGTTTTACTAACATTCAAGGATATCCTCATGAAATTACATATTCAGTCGTTGATAATTTCCATCTTTTAAATGTAATAATGCAATTTATGCTAGAGATCATCGAATAAAGTTTACTCATTGTATGCTAAGATTTTGTGGCTTTGCACATTATAAGCATGAAGACATCAAGATGTGACTTTTTGTCCTTTCTATGGAAGGTGATGCTAAGAATTGGTTTTATGATTTTCCTAACAATTATTTTGATTCTCCACAAGCCATCATTAATGTTTTTAAAAAGAGACATGAAGACCAAAGGGATTCATCTTGTGCCAAATACAATGTGAAGAAAGATGAAAGTGATCCTGTAAGGACCCAACTATTGTAGAAAGGTTTCAAGAAAATGTGCCACATCAATCTTTGCCATATTGCAAACTTTGTGAGCATTTTCATGATGAATCCACTTGTGTCATGGCAAGAAGAATCCTTGATAGTGGAAAGGTAGGACAAATGATCAAAAGGAAAATGACAAGCAACTTATCAATAAATTGACTCAAATGATTAAGGACATGCAATTCAATCAAGCACAGTTGATGAAAACCATGGAACTTAATCAAGAAAAATTAATAGCAGATCACGCTAAGGAAATGAGATCCATGCATACCAATTTGTTAGCTATAGAAGAAAAGCATGTTGAAGAGTTGAACACATAAAAGCAAACCATAAGAAAGAAATGAGGTCGATGCAAGACATGGAAGTCAGTCTTCAGAACAGATTATTAGCTATAGAAGAAAATCATGTTAAGCAACTGAAAACCATTGAAGCAACTCATGAGAAAGAGATGAGTTCCATTCAAGGAAATCATAACAAAGTAATAAAGACCATGGAATTAGATCATGCTAAGGAAATGAGTACCATGAGGAACAGGTTACAAAAAATGATAGAGACCATGGAGGCTAATCATATACAGCAAATGAAAATTAGGGAATCAAAGCACGCCGAAGAAATGAATGCCATGAGGACTGAACAGATCACTCTTCAAAGTAAGCTACAAATGATGGAAAAATCGCAGTTCCAGGAGCTCCAACTCAGACCAAAAGATCCAAGGGGCAAGCATAAAGAACTTCCGACAAATCGCAATCCTCCTAGTCCACTGAAGCATTGTCGATCTTATTGCAAGGAGTTGACTGGAAGTGGCATTATTGGAAAAGAAAGCAAGAAATATCAGGTTATTGAGGTCAATCACAATACTTGTGGGACTTCTGCATCACCTTTGACAGAATATATTCAGAATAAAATTGGGCAGGCCTCAAATATTTCAATTCTTTTATCCAAGGATTTTCAAGATCAAGACAAAAAAACCAACACCGAGCACATCATCGTCAGCGTCACAGCGAATGTTGCACAAAGCAACCCCCCCTGGTTCCAAGCCCCAAAGCGCGTCCCATACGGAAGCGCCTAGGAAGCTTGGTCGGAAGCGCCTAGGAAGCTTGGCTGGAAGCGCGCTTCCGAATTTTTTGCCGCTTCCTGGAAATTCAGAAGCGTGGTACGGAAGTGTCGCTTCCAAGCCTCCGAAGCGCGCTTCGTATGGCACTTCGGGCGTCGGAAGCATGGCGCTTCCGTACGATTCCAGAAAAGCTTCGCGCTATTTAGAAAATCGTTTTTTTTTTCAATTTTTTTTTAATTTTAGGTGAGTTTGCTTGTTGGGGGTGGGTCCACCTTGAGTTAGGGTGAGAAATAAAGGCAAAAAAAATATAAATATAGCAGATGCTCCCTCATGGTAATGTTAAATTCTTAAAGTAAAAGTGACATTCCTCCTTAATCTTCATTTTCATCCTTTTACTTAAATTTTTAACATTACCATGAAATGACTCAGGATGTTTGAGATTGGTTCCAGCCTCA
>APFE030659044.1:360718-373485 GCA_000404065.3 Pinus taeda
TCAAGTATGAAGGTATGTGATTAGCATTTAATCAAGAGCACCAAGCCCTATATGTACCCTAGTGTTGGTGGTGTTAATTGTTGAACTCCTTTGTCACGTGGCACGCCCTTAGCAAAAAAGCACCTTTCAATCAAGTCAAAATCATCGATCAAGCATGTTAAGCTTTTTCTACAATATTTTAAGTCTTGAATTAGGTAGTTTGATAAAAAATGGGCAATGTTGACTAATATCCCTAGACAATTGAGGTAGAGGCAAAGGTTAGACAAGAGGAGAAGAATCTAGATTCTAGATGGTTGATGCTCGAATAATTAATCATTAATGTACAATGGATGTTATATCTATCTTGATTTATGCAAAAATATGCATGTTTGTCTTCTACAACTAATTTGGTATTTGGGATGTTTGTTTTGAGTATAAATGCAAAAAAATATAAATATATATATATAGGAGACACTTCGCTTCCTAGATTTTTGGAAAATGATGCTTCTGCGTCCCCACTTCGCCCCCACTTCGTGCAACATTGGTCACAGCCTTCCAGAAGCAAAAGTAGAAAGCGGAAAAGAAGAAGGAAGAGGTTTGATGCATCTGATGGTCGGGAGCATCTCGATATTCAGATAAGTCAAAGTCCTAGGATTTTCAGAATTCAGAATGGTATATCAGAAAAGCAACCCGTGGACCTACCTGAAAGTCGATAGATGCTCAGTTCGCACTTCATTGAAGATATCATATGTCGTAGGGCCTCTTTGTATTGTATCTCTACCCCTTTTCTCTAAGATAGAATTTCATTTGGTCACCAGTTAGTTTCCATTTCATGCATTTATCTTTTATGTCTTTATTCTTCATATGTTAGAATAGAATTTCTATTCCAACAGATGTTCTATGATGTATACTTGATGATTTTGGTTTTGAGTGGATATCTATTTGATGCACTTTTTTTCTTGGATATAGATGTTAAATTTTGATTAGCATGTTCTTTGCAAAGGACAATTACTTCTATTTTCATATAGCCCACTTATCAATCCATTTCTTTTAGTAGCAATCACATCAATTATGCTGACAATAACTGAGGAAAGAACATAAGTAAATAATGCAAAGGATAAGCCAAGACAAGAGGACACATGAATATGGCTCAAAGGGAAAAATCCCATGATGGGGCATACCCTTGATCAATTCTTCTTATTATTATAATCAAATGTTCAACAAAGAGAGAGAGAGAGAGTACAATAAAGAGTCAAGATTGACTTGCCAATACTAGTGTCCAAATTCTAAGGAGATGGCCCAGACAAGTCTACACTTCATTCTTTAGCCCTAACCAGAGATCAATAATGGTCAAAGCAGCTGCAAAACTGACTTCAAATGGAACCTGATCCTGGATCAATAAATGCGGCCTTCTGAGTTGAAGATGAAACACCCAAAACAATTAGAATCAAGGCATTATTACAGTTTTGGTTATTGCACATATCAACCCTAACTCACAACAGTGAACACATGAGAATAATCTCAAAATACTTCGCTTCTTCTAGTTGTAGGTGTGATTCTGGGTTTATGATCATCTTTTCGTCCCTTTTAGTAGCCTGTGACTAGCATGAAGTAGGCTCCTTGAGAATGTGGCCTACCAAGGAGAGGGTTTTCACACCACAAAACCCTCCTAATGCCTGCAATAATCCTCCAGGATGGCTCAAAACTGTGACATGAGATAAAGGAGCCAAAAACAGTATTCAACTTAAGCTCAAACATTCCTTTAGCAGACTCGACCTCCAACCTAAGGAACCCAGCTCATTATGCAACCCAAACAAAACGCCAAACAGTCATCTCCTCCTTCGCTTGAGCTAACTCTCTTTCTGCGACAATTTCAGAGAGAGATGTGTGTGCTATGATGTGTCGGAGCACCTCTATATATATTATTCGTTGGCGTCATGAGACGTTACTATTGGGCTTGATGAGTCGACATATAGGTAAGGTCGACCTTAATAATTTGCATGCGATAAAACAAAAAATTCAAAATCACACTTCCGCTTGTCCAAATGAGACAATCTTTATATCGAATTTGGTCCTCTCGAAAAGAGGAATTTAATGCAATCATCTCCATCAAATGAGTGGTCCCAAGGTGGAATTTGGCCCTATTTGGCAGATTTAAAACTCCCTCTCAACTAGGGAGAATTCCACTTGCCAATCCATCTATCATCATCGATCATCATGCCATCATGTTGCCATGTATCATCTCTGTCATCTTTGCTATGCTCTGTTGAACCATGATGTAATAATGACGAAGAATTGATCGCGAGTGAGTCACAAGACCTTACCACTCTGCACTGACAAAAGTCGTCCATAGGTAGAATCTCAATTGATCCCAGATCAAGTTTTTGAAAACCATCATCCTAGACATAGGGAGTACGGCAGTACACGATGCGTCCATCAGTAATGCTATGGTCCATATCCACTTTTCCCAACTCATTGGCCAGATTAGAGGTACTTCCATGTGTCCCTGCACCCTGACTACATAGTTAGGATGATACTAAATCAATATTAGAAAAAGGATATATCACATCCTGCTCACAACCACGTGTAGGGAAAGGATGAACCAAATCCTATAGTCACACGTCACAACCATCGTAGTGAAAGGATGAGCCACATCCTACAGTCACACATCAAAACCATCTTAGGGAAAGGATGAACCACATCCTACACGTATGTAAATCACCGAGAGTAGGGAAAGGATGAACCATGTCCTACAAACACAAGTTACAATCACATGTAGGGAAAGGATAATCGTAGGAAGGATCCTACACGTGGGGAAAGGATGAACCATGTTCCACCGACATGTCAATCACCAATAGTAGGGAATGAGCATCCTACATGTGGGGTAAGGATGAACCACGTCCTACCAACATGTCAACAAATGCCTATATGCATCTCTCGCTGGGGTATCCACAAGAGAAGGTGAACCACTCATCCTACTCATATGCCATAGGAGAAGGTGAACCACTCATCCTATGCATATGCCATCAACAATAGGTGAATGTGAGCCACTCACCCTACATACATGTGTTCGCGATCATAGGGGAAGGTGAACCACTCACCCTACACACGTCAACCACCATGGGGTATCACAGGGGAAGGTGAACGAATCACCCTATACACAGCGCACCAATAGGGGAAGGTGAACCACTCACCCTATGGTCGCTCATAGCTCAATAAGTACCCCAAGCTCCCAGAGCTCAATGTTCAATCTTAACCAAGGATCCCTTCATATAGGGAATAGTGCCAAGCTGCTTTTTGAAAGTCAAGACTAGATCAATCGAAGCCTCATAGCCTTGATATGTGATCAACAACATTAAATGTTAAGTTTTATTGATATGTGATCAACATGCCATTAATAATAGTGTTTGATGGTCAAACCACCCTAATTATATTAAGTTTCTATAAGTTATGTAATCACAATGTTGAATGGAGTATTTGTAAGTGTGATATTGATCCAAGTGGATATTGGTGGCCACCCGCCAATTCCACTTGGACCCCCACCATTGTTTCTTTCCATTTTTCAGTTTCCTTAATTGTAGCACTCTTTTACTATTTTTAGCAGTTTTCAGGTCCTGAACTTCCAGAGTCATTTTGAGGCCCTAAACGACGTTTTTTTGGGAAAACTGGGAGCAACATGGATCTATGGACCGATGTTTCTCATCCCAAAGTTGTAGTCCTCGGATAGATCTTTCTAACGAAGTATTGTGCGCGTCAAACGGAGATTGTATGCCAAAGTTAAGACCTAAAGAAGTTGATGTACCAATTTACCCAAGGAACACTGCCTTCAAAGCCAAGGAGGGCCTTTTCGAATGGTTGGTTATGCCTTTCGGGTTAACGAATGCTCCTGCAACCTTCATGAGGCTAATGGATGAAATCTCGCGGCCATTCACCAACTCATTCATTTGTAGTGGTATACTTGGATGACATCCTGATCTTTAGCCAGAGGTGGGAAGAGCACCTCCATCACATCCGATAGGTTCTCCAAACACTGCAACAACACAAGTTATGTGCCAATTTGGAGAAGTGCACTTTTGGCATGACCCAAGTTCAGTATCTGGGATACATTATTGATGAACAGGGAGTGCATGTGGATCCAGCCAAGATCCAAGTCATTCGGGATTGGACAGAATTGCACAGCTTTCTTGCTCTTGCCAACTTCTACCACAGGTTCGTGTTGGGATTTTCTCATATCACTCAGCCCTTGAGTCAAGTCACCAAGGGAGGAGCAAAAGCAAAATTCTTTTAGTCTGAATCTCAACAAAAGGCATTCACAGAGTTGAAACATCGCCTCTGCACGGCACCAGTGCTCACATTAGCAGACTTGCAGCAACCATTTTAGATCGAGACAGATGCCTTTGACTATGCTATTGGCGCAGTCCTTACTCAACACGGGCATCCAGTGGCATATCGCAGTGAGACACTTTCAGAAACAGTCCGGAAGTATCCCACTTATGACAAAGAGATGTATTCCATTGCGCAAGTCTGCCGACAATGGAAGCATTACATTTTGGGGAAGGAAACGGTCATCCACACAGACCATCGGCCCCTGCAGTTCATACAAAACCAAGGGAGGTTGCAGAATAATCACCATTAGAAGTGGTCCACATACTTGCAACAATTCCATTTGAATATCAAGTATAAGAAGGGCAGCACCAATAATGTTGCAGATTGCCTCAGTCGACCACCAATCATGGCGTTAACCACTATGCTCAACTCTTGTGGGCACGAGACTTCGGATTGACCACTTCTCTACAAAAGCGATCCAAACTTCCACCACACATACCAAACACTCTTGGAGAGTCAACATGTTCCAGATTTTCACCTCAAGGATGCCCTATTATGCCACGTGGATCACTTTTGTGTTCCTTCAAGCAAGCGTGCCAAGATGATTTGGGAAGCACACTACAGTCGAGCTACTGGGCATTTCGAGGTCGAGAAAACAGTGGCAGTACTGCAAAAGTATTTCTATTGGCCGAATCTTCGACAGGATGTCAGGAAGTACATCAAATCCTGCACTGCCTGCGCCATTGCCAAACCAACCATCAAGAAGCAAGGCCTCTATACTTCGTTGCCTACCCGTAGTCGACCTTGGGAATCCATCTCCATGGATTACATGTCGAGCCTTCCTTCTACGAAGCATGGAAATGACTCTGATTTTGTGGTCGTTGACAGGTTCTCGAAGATGGCCATTATGGCAGCCTGCAAGAAGAATATCAAAACAAAAGCCACTGCTAAACTCTTCTTTGAACGAGTGTGGGTACACTTTGGGATCCCACAGTCTATCATCTCAGAACGAGACAACAGGTTCCTCAGTACATTTTGGTCCAATCTCTAGTCGATGTTGGACACCAAACTCACTAAGTCTACAGCCTTCCATCCCCAAACTGATGGCTAGACAAAGGTTGTCAACAGGATGATCGTACATATTTTGCGCATGTACAACTCAAAGCATCCATGCACATGGGATGAGAGCCTCCCCTATGTCCAACACAACTATAACCGAGCTCTCCACAGCTTGACTGGCCACAGCCCTTTTCAGGTGGGCTTGGGATTCTAGCCACTATGTCCCATTGTTGTGGCCATGCCAATTGCATCTACTCAGGCAGATTCAGCTCATGTCCAATCCAAAACAGATAAGGCAAATAGCTTCATTGAGCACATCCAATATATCCGCTAACAGGTCCACGACATTCTGGAGAAATCAAATGCCAAGTACAAGCAGTGACATGATCAACATCGAGTTCCACACAAGTTTCAGGTGGGCGACAAAGTTTGGTTGCATTTGCAAAAGGAACGCCTTATTGAAGCCTATCGGAAACTCAGACCACTCCGATATGGTCCTTACACCATTACCAAGGCTGTGGGAGACAATGCATTTGAGCTCAACATTCCCCCATTCCTTGGCCTGCACCCAAGGTTCAATGTGGACCGCCTTCGGCCATACTTTCCACTATTACTAGACACATCCGACATTGCAGAACAGCTCACAGCAATAGATTTAAATCCAGATTGCATGGAACAAGCTGCAACTGATCAAATCATGGACACACAGATCAAGCACACTCGCCAGCAGAAGATCCAACTGTATCGAGTTGTCAAAGCAGGCCAACTCCTTCACCAGGGCAAGTGGCTCACCAGGGACGAAGTTCAGGAGAAGTTTCCACATCTCATGGAGGAACTCAACACAATGGGGACCATTGCTTCCTAAGGGGGGAGGAATGATCCAGGTGGATATTGGTGGTCACCTGCCAATTCCACTTGGACCCCCACCAATGTTTCTTTTAGTTTTTCACTTTCCTTAAATGTAGCACAGTTTACTATTTTTAGCAGTTTTTCGGGATTGAACTTCCAAAGTTGTTTTGAGTCCCTATATGACGTTTTTTGGGAAAACTGGGAGCAACATGGGTCCATGGACCGATGTTTCTCATCCCAAAGTTGTAGTCCTCAGATAGATTTTTCTAACAAGGCATTGTGCATGTCAAGCAGAGATCGTATGCCAAAGTTACGACCCTGGGAATTTGATGTACTAATTTACCCAAAACGAGGCCCATAGTTTGGCGCTTCATCTCCTAAGGTCAGCTTTTTGGATGTATAGGGTTTTCCATTGTTTCTCAACAATAAATAGGCCTTCAAGCCTCATTGTAAGACAGTTCAGAGGCATGTACTGCCACATCTGGCTACCATCACCTAAGCTAGTTTATTTCCATTTTTGTTTGTAAGCATATTTCAGTATTTTACATTAATGAAATGAAGTATTATTTCTGTTGCATCTCTGTATTTCTGGTTATCTCTGTAATTTGTTTCATTCCTATTTAAATCCGGATCAGATATCTTAGTCTACACATAAGAAACCTAGCTTGCACTAGTCAAATTTGTAGATTCATTGTGATGTTAATATTGGCTCATATTCTCTCCACTCTCTTATGTTCACCATGAATGTGCTTTCACTCTTTAAAAAACCAACCAAAATCTGAATTGAAATTCCTTTCATTAAATTAAGATGGTTTCTAAGGGTTTCAAAAGCTACCATACTTAGAACTATACAACTTTTATTATTAAAAATATAAAAAATAATAAAAATAAAAACTTTGGTAAAGATCCTTCAAAGAGCTTAATGGTTTAGCATCCACCAACTATCAAGAGGTGGTCCACCATTTGTCATTTGGTGGTATGAGGTCAAGCCTGACTTAACAACCATGGACAAGAAAACCCACTTTGAGGAATCAAACCCAAGTTTTAATGTTACCCCACTTTCATCAACCACCTTTCTTGTCTCTATCATAACTATATATCTATATATTTATTTTCTTTGGAAGTATGCCCTATAAGAAAGAAATCAATTGATATGTGTTACAACCAAATGAGAAGATTTTAAAAGTATGGCCATCTGAATGGATCTCCTTTTCTATTCAGTGGGACAAGGTTGACATTGACACATTCTCTTCCACTAAATTGGGGAAGGTTGACTTTGTCATATCCCCTTCTATTCAAATGGTGTAGGTTGTCTCTTTTAATTAGTCAAGGAAGGTACACAACTTAAAAGTTCCATAAAATGTGGGGAGTTCTACAACTTATGACAACATTTTGGGTGCTACATTCAAAACTTCTCCTTTGTGATTGCTTCCTTCTTGCAAATTTTGCTTTGTGAGCCTCTTTTTCATTGTAATATTCCTTGCAGAGTATGTATTGTCAGCTTTCTCTCCTTGCAGCATGCCCCACAAGCCTCGCTATTTAATGCAGATTTTGCCTTGTGGGGCATCTTCCCCCTGCCTTCATACTCAATGTGCCAACTTTTAGCCACTTCAATTCCAAAGTAGTCCATTGTTTTCATGTACAGAATTTTACCACAAGATCAATATTGCCACTTTGGGAATATTTAAATATTAGCTTATTTTCAAAAACCCCAAAAAAATTGTCAACTTCCAATCTAGTTTGGGTTATAGTTTTGTTGTCTTCAATATTCAATAAGATTCCACCTCTCAATAGGTGTTTCTAATCATTCCACATGGTAAAATGTGAAAATGATCGATCATGAATCTATCAATTGTTGATCCAATGAATGTTTCTATGTTACAAGGATCAGATTAAGAATGCTCTCTTGAATTGACCCCTATCATTTACTAGCAATATCTAATCATACTTGTTGTTACATTGCAAACGAGATATGTTCTACTTGGAAATTTGATGAGATGAGCAGAAAAAATTTTGTTCAAGTGTTTGAATCCTACTTACCAGTCAGCGTGTTGAAGTTTGTATCTCGCGCAGGTACTTTTGCATAGGCCTAAGTGTCTAAGCGTGCAGAAGACGCCCAAAGTCTCCTTAAACACTTGCTCTTGTGCAAGCAAGATGCATTTGAAACCTAGCCTAAGCTTTTAACTGAGGAAAAGCAAATAATTGATATGTTGGCTTATTAAGCTAAAGAAACATTACAAAAAAATTTAAGTATTTACTTTAGTCATTATGTTTTAATCTCAACACTTGATCTCAAGTGGGGATATCTAATCTCGGTCGTCAATCACTTTAAAAGTTAAGGTTAGGGATTTAGCTCAACGAAAATTTATAAAAGCAAGGCTAAGGAGAAGGAGAAAGCACACCATACATCGGCACATAATTGAGAGATGCATCTCAACGAGGAGTGTGATACTCTAATGTGTTGGGTCCGACAAAGGGGGCAGCAAGGAGATCCAGATCAGCCAAGAAGGGCTTGATCAACTGGATCAGATCTAGTGTTGTAAATGTATTCCCTCAATTGAGCCATTATCCTATGACAGGAGCCCAAGTAGGTTCTAAATTAATTCAATGATGAATTGATTTGATTGGGCAGAATCCGTGTCATTTTATGAGATTGGTTATGTTTTTGCTTTCGCTGATTTAAGTTAAGAACCTAGCTCTGCATTCATTCATTAGATTTGTAATCTTCTACTTTAATGATTTGTTGGGTGCTAAGTTCACAGGAGAAATTAACACACCACACATATTTTTAAATTCATACCTAGTGACCATATTTTAATACACTTTATACATGTCACAAGCAATTCTTTGATTTTGAAGTTGGATCATTTGGAGTTAGGAAAGAACTAGGAGGATCACTGCAAGTCAAAACCACAAAAAGCAGTATTGCCCTCGCTAGTGCAAGACGAGTCAAGACTTGTGTTGAACACCTAAGGCACTAAGGGTTAGTGTGGACGAATGTAAACAGTTGGAGAAGTCCAAGAGACCACTTGAAATATGAAAACCAAGGGTCATAAGACAATGTATAAAGATATATATCTTTGTGAATAAAATGGATTCCAAGATTTATCCTAAAGTTGTTTACATTTGTGTATGTTTAACATGGTATCAAAGCACTGTATTCTTGCCTTGGTCAAGTTTGAGTGGCATTTATGTAACCTGGCCTCCTTTGAAATCAAATTGGTTTGTTAGCCACGGCGAGCTTTACCAGAGAACCATCGACCCTGCCACTCCCACCCTACATTCCTTGTGAGGCATTACCTTTGTGTGTTACCTCACTGACCAGATTGTTTCACTCGGAGAGTCATCATATCTGGCATTCCTCAGCCTATCTGCTCTATCGTTCCAAGCACTCTTTGTACATGTCAGCATTCCCAGTCAGCTCTGCAACCAATTCTACCTTCCCTGACTTCTTCCTTGCGTTTTGATAATGCGTTGAACGCTGATTTCAATTCTAATTGATGGGGGAAATCTGAAAACCCTAACATGGGGCGTTACTCTGAAATTTTTTGGTATTTGAAATTTGCCTTGCAGCACCCGTTCCTCTATCCAACCAATTCATATTTTGTGCTCATAACCCCTTTTCAAACTCTCCCTATAGTGAAATCAATATTGGAACCTCATCAACAATTGATATTCCTCTTACAAGAGGGTCCTCGTCACACTTGTGCTTTTAGTTCAATTGGAGGTCATTCATTTGTTTTTCAATTAGGTCCTATGAAGTATCTCTATATTTTTTTCCCATTTCGATTCAAATTTTTACAAGAAGTCCGCTCTACACCTTGGCTCTCAGCTCATCTCCTTGGAATCACTTGAGTCTCATGGTCGAACCTCATCTATTACAAAATCTAATAGCTACACAGTAATCAATCATGGTTTTTTTCTATTAAATGCCCACAGATACACCATTGAAAGCCCTTATGAGTTCTAGTTGATAAGAGTTCTAGGCCTTAAGCGAACACAAGGGGGAAACTATAACCCCAGTTATATCATCATCTAAGGAAAGATTTAAAGTGCAAAATCAAGATTGACAAAGAAATATTCACGAAAGAAGCTAATGTGTTTTATTACCCAGCAGTTGTAGTTGGCTTTGTTGTTCAAGATCGACATTATGATAGGCTTCGCTCACTCTCTCTATTAAGGCAGACGTGACAAAGGGCGCAACGAAGTGTCATTGTGTTCCAGTGTATGTAGAGTAAGCAACAAGGCTTCCTTTGGAGTTTGGATCGCCATCTTCAATGGTATGGTTTTTTGGTGTTTCGTAATATTCCAAACGCATCATTGAAATACTTATCTGCAAGATATTCCATTAATGGTATATTATCTTGAAGCACCATGACAATGATCGGTTGCAACCATATGTCATATCTCCTGGTCTTTTAAACATTGGAGCCTTCTTTCATTTCGCTACATGTCTCTTATGTCGGTCTAATTATCTATTGATATATTCTTCGCACTAAAATCTTTGTAATTTTTACTGCAATTTGTTTTGAAGAAGTGTAGTTCAAGATAATTGCATGTATTTTGGACAGACAAGTCTTGTTGGTTTTATTTGAATAGATTTTGTCTTGGTTGTGTGCTTTCCGACATCATCTAGTTGTTGCAGAATAGTTGAATTAATGGGAGTGTATCTCTACACATTATCATAGAGCTCAAAGAATGTAACAACGTATAGTTTCAAATTTTGGGGAAACTGCTTTGTGTGGGGCACAATATTGGAAAAGGTCTATTGGACTAGACATCCAAAAAACCACATTGTGAGTGCATTTCAAGATGGATGGTCGATAGCTTGGAATGCTTTGACGTGCCAGAAAACACATGCAATTAAATTCCCTTGTGCCTAGGTGATGACATGTGCATTTTTCTATTGGACAGGCAGTTGCATAGTGTTTGCTCCATTTTAATGTCCTCAGAGTATAAGTGGGTATCTTTTGAGAGTGAGTTGTTAACTAAATGGCCAGAATTACTGAGCTATTAGAGTTCTTAAAAAATCTAATACACTCCACTGATCATGATACAGTCAAAATCGGCAAAGCCCTTCTTGCTGATATTAGAATCTGTCTACAACATGCACAAGAAAAGATCGAGTTTTTGCAACATGAAGCACAGCTGCAGCAAGATGAGTTAAAGCAGAAAACACATCATTCTGAACTGGTTTTTGTTCAGAACAATTCTCTATTTGAGTTTGAGACGAACTCCTATCAGCGACCAGAAACTAATCAAATCACTGAGGATGAGGTTGATTCACATCAAATGCCAATTTCAGGAGCAGTTTTGCATAAAGATGCAAAAGTTCAAGCTACATTTCCCAAGCCAATAATAAGACCTTGGGAAGAGCTAGTCAGCAACAAGCACAGTGGTCTTCAATATGAAAAAGATGTTTCCTTTCACATTTCAGACTATTATAAGCCCATTCAATTTCAAAGTGTCGAGTTTCTTCAAGGCAACTCAATTTCACCTACTTCTCTTCCACAACAGCCACAGATTGTCAAACGTGAACACTGTAATCAAGTTGGCCATGTGAAAGATCATTGTTTTGATCTTCACCGTGTGAACATTGTCATAAAAATACTCATCATTTAAACAGATGTTCCAGAATTAAGCCTCCTTCAAGAACGAAGATTAACCTTAGATGGATTGCTTCTTGGCAATGGGCTTCAATAGCCAAGAACATATTTCGCTCATACCACAGAATTTGTTCTCAAGTATTGACATATCTTGCAATTGAGATTTCTTCAATCTTCTCACCTTGTATCTGACAGGGGGGGAATTGATGGTCAATTACCAAATTCGAAGCCACATAAGCGAGCCTGAGCCACAACCTAAGCGTGAGTCTAGAGCTAGAGTTAGCCATACCCAAATTCAAAGTTGTATCCAGAGACAAAGTCATGCCCTATGAGCATGCTTTTGGTTGATGGTCTTCCTTAAACCACCACCGGTTGAGACCTCAATGGTCTCCCACATTTTTAGAACATTAGGGAGCACTCCCACTAGCAGAAGACTTCAACTTCTAGCCAGATTTGGAACTGTTCTAATAACTGCACCAAGCGTTCGAGAGTTGGTGGTCATCCTTTAAACCACCACCGGCTGAGACCTCGAGTTCTCCCACCTTATGGGTTGGTGGTCTTCCTTAAAAACCACCTCTTCAGAGAGCACATTAAGCCATTGGCTGCCACTTTTGCATTACAGCTCTCTTCTTGGACTCATATACACCCCTTTGGATTAAGGGGGGGATGTTGGACACCTAATCCGCTAAGGGTTGGTATGGACAAAATGTAAACAGTTGGAGAAGTCCAAGAGACCACATGGAATATGAAAACCAAGGGTCATAAGACAATGTATAAAGATGTATATCTTTGTGAATAAAATGGATTCCACAATTTATCCTAAATCTGTAGAAATTTCTCATTTCCCACCCCGGATTTCAGTTTCACCTTATTTCTCCCATATAGTTAAATGCCCCTTCCCATATCCATACATTCAATAACTAAAGAAAAAAATAAATAAATAAAAAT